>JAODAL010029517.1:0-51469 GCA_025379985.1 Phyllomedusa bahiana | reverse complement strand
AATTTTGGCGAAATGTGCCCAAAATAACCCGTGTGAACTAGCCTTAGCCCTTTCCCCTGGAAAATTCCTGTCTCACCCCAATAAAGGATGGGTTCTTAAAAGAATGGCCCAAAAACTCCTTTGCTAAGATCCCAGTGCTATGCATCCCCCCTCATGAAGGGGGGTTTGGGCTGTAGTTGCACAGCTCTTTCTCATGTATTTCCATGGGAGTTCCAAATATAACTGAGCAAGTATGTTTGGCTTTTTTTGGGAACCCCTGGGGGAAATAAAAAGGATGGTGGGGTGGAGAGTCCATGCTTGTTTGGTTTAACCCCCGAGTTTAAAAAGAAGAACGATCTGAGAATAGGATTTTTTTTAATTATTATTTATTTATTTATGTTGCAGCTTGCATTGCAAACCGTGAATTCCACATCATGCCCTCAACTGTAGAGTAAAATCTGCTACACCCATTCTAAGTAGATAAAAAGGGCAGATTTGAAAACCGTCGTTTGCGTTTCAACCTTTTACTTTTGATTTAATAGAAAACCCGGCAGCATCGCATGCTGGTCCCCTAAAAACTTAGTTTTTGGGCAGAACGTAGCATTGGGTGCGAAGGGGGACGGCTTGAATCCTCAATTCGCGGACAAAATCTGCCCCTGTGTGCCAAAAGCAATTTTAACCAAAACCGCAAATCCCCCAGTATTTGGTCTTTGCCGTTGGAACGCACCCACACTGTCTACTAATACGAATAGAAATATCAGCCAACATCAGGTTTGAAAGACAAACCATCAGAAATATATGAACTTTGTGGGGAAGGGAAAATATTTTTAAAAATATTAGCTATCAGGGTTCATTCACATCAGAAACAAACCTGATGCTGTCCGTATGTGGCTGCATACCAACAAAAAGTTACTCAGACATATACCACGGCATAATAGCTATAGAATAGACCAAACATAATCAATTTGTGGCTATGTTTGGTCTGTTTTGGTTGGCCAAATATGTTTCACTTGAGGGACAGAAAAATGTCTACTAAAAATAATTGTAGTTTAATTGGAAAATTTGCATAGAAGTGTAAGGCCGTGTTCACACGAAGGATTTGAAGCGGTTTGGCCATGGGGGTTTCCCCCACTTTTCCTGGCCAAAACCACTTCAAATCGCAGCCATTTATTAACATGGGTTTTTTAGGGGGAAAACCCTGTTTTAAAAAATTTACAAAGCCGGGGTTGGGGCCCCCTTTGGGGCGCGGGGTTGCCACCGTATTTGAGAATTCCCGTCAAGAATTGCAGGGGTTTTCCCCAGCCCGGTGGGCCGGGGTGGGGCGCGGTTTTCCCCTCCCCTAATTGCATGGGGGCAAAACCCTGCCGCAAGCCACCCCCCAAACCCCGCCCCACTTGTCCACGACTACCCCATGCCCCTGCCCCCAAACCGCGCGGGAGCGCGGTTTTGTGGCGGGTTAGGACGAGGTTTGGCCCGCGAGAACTGGCCCAACCTCGTGTGAACGGGCCCCTTTGGGGCATGAAGGGCGTTTGATGAGCTAAGCTTTTACCAATCATGCCCGAAAATTATGAATTATCAAGAAAATTTGGAAAATACATCTTCAGCCAAAATATCACTACATGGGATAAATCAGTCCAAGATGCGGCGGTTACAGAAGCTGCCACAACACCATGCGCGATTTTTTAAAACTATATAATTAAAAGTTTATTTTTCATTTTAACTTTTCCCTCTCAGTGGATGCTGGAAACACTATGTTTATGGTTATAAATTAACATCTAATATATTACAAAACTGTTGGCAAAATAAATAGCAAATCCTTAATGTGGTTTTATATTAATCATAATCATAAATAAAAGCAACCCCTTCCCTTATGCCCTTCAGGGAATATTGACATGATAGGGGAATCCAGCCATTGTAAGGGTACTATATAAAACCCAGTGTCAGATTGGGGTGCCTAGGACCCACCACAGAAGTTGATTCTAGGGGTCTAATCCAAAGCTACTGTACTGTGCCTTCCGGCCTCTTATCACACTGACCTGTAATTAAGATGGTGTCACGGCGCGCGGCGCCGCAGCTCGCCGCGGCCGTCCCCCGGTGCGCACGGGGTCCGGCACGGGTGCTGTGGCTGCCCGCAGCTTGGTCCTTCAGCCTAGTGCTGGCAACCCCGTACTTACCAGTCCGAACTGTCTCCAGCTCTGACAGCGCGGGCGATAATCCTGCTTAAGGCGAGCGCGCGGACGGGATGGTAGGATTTAAAAAAAAAAAAAAAAACAAAAAAAAAAAAAAAAAAAAAAAAAAAAAAAAAAAAAAATAAAAAAAAAAAAAAAATAAAAAAAAAAAAAAAAAACAAAAAAA
Source organism: Phyllomedusa bahiana (assembly GCA_025379985.1). Lineage (NCBI taxonomy): Eukaryota > Metazoa > Chordata > Amphibia > Anura > Hylidae > Phyllomedusa > Phyllomedusa bahiana. The sequence goes on along the minus strand of JAODAL010029517.1, from coordinate 49,135 downwards.
AAAAAAAAAAAAAAAAAAAAAAAAAACAAAATTTATAAAAAAAAAAAACAAAAAAGAAAAAAAAAAACTAAACATAAAAAAGAAATGGAGCGGCCTTTTAATTGGGGTAATTGTCGGCTCTGGTCCTATATATGGTAGAATTCCCAGCATCGCTGCCCAGTCTGTTGGTGTGTTTTTGGCGCGTTTAGAGTGTATTGAGTTCAGACTTGATTTCACGAGAACCAGTCCGCCTGATTACGATTCCTGGACTTGCTGTTTGCCGCTGCCTGACGTCTGCTAGCCTCTGCCCCCCACACCTCTTGCCGCCTGCAGACTTCTGCTGTCCGACTACGCCACCGGATACCGATTTTGCACCACGCTGTACCCGGCCGCAACGCAAGCAAGACACGTCCGGCGGTAACGACCAGGTAGCTCGCCGCAGCCAAGCCCATTGTTAGCGGCGGGTCTGGTGAAAAACGGGGATACTTAGACTCCGTTCCTGGCGTGGCTTAGCTATCACGCTTGCGTTGGCCCAGCGGATCCACTCCTCCGTTACAGTACAGACTGGCCAGGATTCGCCGGGTAACTTCTGCCTGATCTCCGGGACATCACGACAGCTGTCGCCAGCAGAGTCAACGGATCTACCAGCTTGCTGCCTATGAAGCCGAACCTGGGATCGTCTGCCTCCACGGCTGCCACCTCTGCACCTGCTCCGTTGCTCCGGCATTACTGCTCTACCTGCTTCAGTAGGGACCCTCTAGAACTGCCACTCCTTCGCTACGATGGGACCCCAAGAAGTTGCAGGGGATTCATCAGCCCAGTGCTCATCCACCTCGAGATGCTGGGGAGCCAATATCTTACAGAGCGAAGCCAAGGTGGCCTTATAATCAGGCCTTCTTGTTGGAGACGCCTTGGCTTGGGCTACGCCACTTGGATGAGGGGATCCTCTGACGGCGGACTTCAAACCTTCTCCGGGGGTTCCGCACCTCTTTGAGGAACCAGGCGTTACATCCTGGCTGCCGCCGCGCTGCTTCGGCTTCGTCGGGCGAACACCACTGTCGCGTCGTATTCCGAGCAGTATCGCATCTCGCTTGGGCTGGATGGACACACGACTAGTAGGTGGCGGACAATTTTGACAAGGCCTTCGGGGAGAATCAAGGACGATCTCGCCCGTCGGGTCTACCAGCTGCCATGGAAGACCTACTCATTAGGCCACCGAGTGGATATGTTCGCGAAAGGCAAACAGGAGCTCCGCCTACAACGGGAAACCGTCCGTCCACCACCGTTTCCCCGCTTGGGCTCCCACGTTCCAGCGGTCTCCTCTTTCTCCTCGATGGTCCTTGAAGAAAGAACTATGCAGCTCGGAGAGCCCACCTGTCCAGGAGGAACGTTCACGCTTCGCCAGAAGGCAGCTGTGTTTCTATTGTTGGCGGGATCTGGCCCCTTCATTGGGGATGTCCGTGCGCGGGAAACTTCCGCACTAGGGCTCGTTAGGAGAGGCAACTCGGTGTCAGAACGCCTCTTCCGTCTGCCTGCCGTAAACCTTGGGCTTCTCCGGACAGCACTTCAGGCCACCGCCTTTATTGATTCTGGATCGGCAGGAATTTATCAGCCACGACTGGTGACCAGGTTTCGTCTCCGGTGCCTCCGAAGCAGAAACCATCTTTGTGTTACGGTCAGTGGCGAAATGCCTTAAGGCGCCATCGTTTACCGTTAGGCTCCCCTCATCTGCAGATTGGGGCCCTTCCAAGGAACGTTGCACTTTAGTCCTGCTCGAGTCTCTCTGAAGTCCTTGGGCCTTCAAGGCAGCGGACCAAACTCCGACCAAGGATTGGGCACAGGTGAAGTTATGCGTTGGGTTTCGCATGTATCACTCACGTTGCCTGTCTGCACCCAACTCGCTTCAGGTCGCTACAGAAGTCTTACACGCCTCTTCAGGTCTACCTACGCCATATGGGACTTTGCTGATTGTTTTTTCGGAGAGGCAGGCCGAACTCTCCTCTCACGGCCTTCCGACTGTCCCATAGACCTGCACCCCCCCCCCCCCCCCCCCCCCCCCCCCCCCCATGGTGTACTCCTCCCGAGGCGGGTTTATCCACTATCCGTCCGGAGCTAAAGGCGATGTTGAATAATCAAGGAGCCTCCGCAAAGGGTTTATCGTAAGTCTCGTCTCGGAGGGGCGGCTTCTTCTTCGGGAGAAAAAAGATGGGTCTCACAGGCCTGATCGACAATGGGCTTCCTAAAATCACCATAAAGCATCGCAACCCTTGCTTGATATCGGAACTCTTCGACGCCTGCGTGGTGCGAAAATATTCTCCAAGCTGGCACTACGCCGGTGCTTCTAATTTGATCGTCTTAGAGCAGGCGACGAGTGGACACACACATGCGTTTATACGCGGGAATGGACTTCGAGTATCAGGTTCGCCTATCGGTCTCTGCAACGCTCCTGCTGTATTCCAAAGTTCTTCAATGAGATCATCCGGGACCAACTCAACGCTGTGTTATGTCTATTGGACGATATCTAATCTCTTTTCTTTGGATCTCTGTAATCATCGCCACCACGTTCGCCAGGTCCTCAGGGACTCCGTACCCATCGCATTTGCCAAACCAGAGAAAGTGTCTACTATGAACGTACCAGCCAGCCCTTTTTAGGGTACAACGTCTCTGCTAAGGGCCATCCGAGGGATCCTCAAAACACTCGCCGAGTTGGCGTGGCCACAATCCGGTGGGCCTTCGGGCCAATCAAGTTTCCCCTAGGATTTGCACTTATTATAGACAATTTCTCCCAATTTCTCTACGCATGTGGCTCCCTCTTGGTGGCTCTAACAAGAACAACGCCACTCCAGTCCTGGCCCCGAAGCTCAAGAAGCCTTCAGCCGTCTCAAATCCGCGTTGAGTTGCTCCGGTTCTGTCTCGCCCGGACCGACCCCCCCCATCATTTCTGGAAGGGGATGCTCCTCGGTGGGTGCCGGTGCTGTCCTCCTGCAGAGGTCCTTCCGGGTAAACGGATACGGTGCGGCTTCTTCTCCAAAACCTTCTTCGGCGAGTACTGAATTATACCATAGGGGTGCGAATTATGGCCATAAGCTGCCCTCGAAGAGTGGCGTACCTGCTGGAGGGGGCTCGTCACCCTATTGATATTTTCACGACCATTAAAACACAAAATCTTCAGTCGGCTCAACGCCTGAATCCCGGCGGCTAGCTGGTCCCTTTTTTCGCCCGTTTTGATTTCTGCTACACTTTCGGCAGCGGGACGAACGTCAAGGTGACGCCTTTCTCGCGCCTCTGTCGGTGGGTCTCGAACTCTCCTCCACAGAATTGTCCTCCTGCACGCTCGTCACGGTGCCCCGTGGGATCTTCACGTGTGCCCCCCTGGGAAGGTATGTGCGCCGGCTTTGCGGCTTAGAATCCTGAATTGGGGACATTCTTCCGAACAGTGGGCATCCAGGAACCTAAGTCTCATCAGCTGGTCCCCGTACTACTGGTGGCCATCTAGTCACGACGTCAGGGACTTTGTGTAGGCCTGCCTTCCTCCTGTGCCCGCAATAGGTTCTCGCTCAAGCCGGGGCCTTTTCAGCTCTTCTGTGCGGGAAAACCCCTGGACCCATGTCGCCATGGACTTTGTCATAGAATCTTCCACCTTCATCTGGAAAAACGGTCCATACTGGGTGTGACCGCTCGCTTTTGAAAATGGCTCACTTTAACCCACAGCCTGGGTTACCCTCTGGCCCCCAGTGCCCAACATTTTTTCACATATTTTCCGACTTGCGACGGTCTCCCGTTGCATGTAGTCTGACAGAGGAGTCCAGTTTGTCGTAAAATTTTGGCGGTACTGTGCTGTCTGTTGCAGATTCAGTGGATTTTTCATCTGCATTACCCCTTCAACTAAGGGCAGGTAGAACGGGTTAACCAGGTGTTGGGCACTCTTGCGGCACTTTGAGTCGTGTCAGGATACTGGTTGATCTTCTCTCCTGGGCCGGGAGTTTTCTTATAACTCTTTAGGTAGAATCCGCTGGGGCCTTACCTTTTTGTTGTCTATGTGTTATCCCGCCACCTCTCCCGCTAGCTACTCGTTTTGTCCCTGCGTGATGCCAAGTAAGGACATCAGGTCTTGGCGCTTCACACGACAGGCCCTGCTCGAGCTCTGCCCGCACCAAGCATAGGCTGACAGGTACTTAGGCCCCGCCTATTTGAGCCAGGCGATAGGGAATGGTAACTGTAAGTAGGTACCGTATTAAGGTGCCCAGTTACAAGTTGGGCCCAATTACCTGGGTCTTTGTGGTGCTCCAGCAGTTGAACCCGTCTCATAAGCTTCGCATGCCCGATTAGTATCCGAACGCGTTTCACGTGTCCCTCCTCATGCCGTGGTGCTGAAGCATCTCCCGCAGACCTGATTCACCATCTCTGTTGCTAGCACTGCTAACATCAATGAGGTCAAGGCGGTGCGGGGGAGAAGAAGTGAGGGGGGAAGCGGTTATATCTTATCGACAGGAAGGGTTTCGGCCCGGAAGGAGCGTTCAAGGGACTGTAGACCATTTATGTCCCCCTGTATCCTCGCTAAATTTCAACGGAAGAGGGGGAGAGCTAAGGGGGGGGGGTATGTCCGGCGCGCGGCGCCGCAGTCGCGGGCCGTCCCCGGTGCGCACGGGGTCGCGGCAGGGTTGCTGCGGCTGCCCGCAGACGTGGTCCTTCTGCTAGGGCGGAAACCCGACATTACAGTCCGCTTGTCACCAGCTCTGACAGCGCCGCGCGCATAATCCTGCTTAAGGGCCGCGGCGGGACGGTGGTCGGATTTAAAGGGCCAGCGCGCCTGTAATTGGGTACAATTGTCGGCCGTGGTCTTCTTGGTGACATTCCCTGCACTCGCATTCCAGTCTGTTGGTGTGTGTTTTTTGAGCGTTTCTAGGAGTGTGATGATGTTCAGTCTTGATTTTCCGGTACAGTCGCCAGTTACGTTCCTGACCTTGGCCTGTTTGGCGCCTGCCCCCGACCTTCTGCCAGCTCTGACCCCGAACCTCTGCCGCCTGCCCGACCCTTCTGCCAGTCCCGAACAACGCCTCCGGCTTCCTATATTTGCCCACGCTGTACCGGCCGCCATCGAGAAGTCACGTCAGGGGTAACGACCTGTCAAGCCTCACGCCGCTGCAAGACCCATCCGCTATGCTGCGGGTCTTGTGCAAACGGGGGCTACTTAGACACCGTTCCCTGGCGTGGCATAGCAATCCTGCTTGCGTTGGCCCAGCGGATCCATCCCCGTTCCAGATGGAATGTGGGGTTCTGAATCTCCTCACCTAAAACCAGCAGGACACCTGGTGGTAAATAAAAAGGTCTACCAACTTTATTTCCCTCCCCAAAGTACATATTATATAAATAACACTGTAGTATACAAAAAAGGCTATAAACAAAGTATACAACCCACTAAATATGGATATTACCGTAACCAATAAACACATGGAATCAACATAACAAAAACCCAAAAAAATCAGACTCCAGTCTCTATTACCAATTAAATTCATTAAGACCACAATACCACCACACCATGACCACTAGTCCGACCACATAGTGACTGAATAGTTACCACCCACAAATATCACCACATAGTGACCAATAATACCCACCTGCCCCATGACACATATCAAGAACACATAATGACTGAATAAATACACCAAGCCCTTACTTATATAACAATATTCTATATCCAATTGCACTATGCAAATGCCTATCGTGCGTAGTTAACAGTTGAATACAGGCATCTGCAACACATATAATTGAATACATACAGTAACATCCAGGGATCACAAGTGCGTATTTTTGATGAGAGTCCATCTCAGAAGAGTTGTTCTATTCTCTGTTGAGTCGTTTTCTTTCCATTTTTCTTCTCTACCGCTTCCAGACCGCCATGATGACTTCTCTGGGTCATAAATCATCCCGTCACCACACAAGCAACTTGGACTAATTATTTTTCCAGCACTTCCCTACCAATTACCAAAAAATACTCACCTATAGTGCCCCAAATGATATAAGAAATAAAGACCTCTTTGTGCTCCAAACAGTAAAAGTGTCCCTAAATGGCTATGGGGCTCCTGTTTGTACACCAATTTTTAGTTTTATTTATGTTCCCATACAGTATGTAGTTAAATCCCCTAATATAGTAGGAAGGCACACCCCCATAAATTGGTAGGCAGATAAGTAAACCCCCTATAGGCCCTCTGTACATAGGTATATTGGCCGCCTGTTCTTAGATATATAGGCACCATTTATGTAGGTGTATAGATCCCCTATAGGTAGTTGTATAGGCCCCCTGTAGATAGATAGAACCCTGTAGATCAGTGTTTCTCAACTCCAGTCCTCAAGACCCACCAACAGGTCATGTTTTCAGGATCTCCCACAGAATGCACTGACAATAATTAAGTCACCTGTGCAATTGCACTGACCATAATTATATCACCTGTGCAATTGCACTGACAATAATTATATCAACTGTGCAGTACTGAGGAAATCCTGAAAACTTGTCCTGTTAGTGGGTTTTGCGGCCTGGAGTTGAGAAACACTGCTGTAGATAAATATATGGGCCCCGACATATAGTTTATAACTGAATCCACATGCCGAGAGATGCATATACAGTTAAAATCTGGAAGTATATGTGTCGATGCTGGGGCCCACTTCTGGTTCTTATGTGGTATTACTCGTCACTGAGTAATACCACATTTCACCTGTGAAGGCTGCTGCAAGGAAAATTTATTTCTAGGTGTGCCTTCTCATTTTCATGACAAATGACTGCCATGGGCATTTTTAGCCGAGCCATCAGCCATCAGCGATCTGTAGTAATCAGTTGTTTAATAAAAAGATCTGCAGTTTAAGGATTACATGGAATTCTGATCTCTCATTGTTAATTTCCATTTAATGGAAATTGTTATTTAAACACACCACCTTTAAAAAATTGTTCTATTGTCATTTTAGGCTTAAAAGGGTTTTGCCAAGAAGTGAGTTCCTCATCTAACAGGCGCGTTGTGTTTCTGTGTTTAAAAAAACAAGTACCTCCTCTGTGATGTCATCACTCCACCTCCAATGCACGTTCCTGATATTCAGTCTCTATACTTGAGCAAACATGTTATTTGGCTAATCCACAGTGGTTAATTGTATTGTGCACAAGTTTCTCCCTCTTATCTGCTCAGGAGAGAAGATACGCTCCATGAACAAATGAACGAACAGTTTCATTTGTTCAGGAACTGCTGCAGGGGGAGAGGAGGTCTGAGCAGAGAGCGTCTGCATGTTTACTCAGATAATTACATTACAACCAGTGGATTCTCTATACAAAAGACACAGGGGGCGACGTGTATGATCAGGGTTTTCGCCTGTTTTCAGGCATATACTGCCTCACTGTGCCGGCTCTGCTGTCGGACGCAGAAATGCGCTGTTAGGCGCAACCTTCGCCACTTTCGTATGCGCCTAAGATGAAGGGGCGTGCTGAGGGCGCGCTGTGGCCGTTCTGGGTGCGGGACGCACCAGATTCAAATACTCCGATGCATGTATGAATGCCGGTCGGCAAAGTGAGGCGCATTACACCTCCGACAGGCAGACCTAGTTCAATGTGGTCTACCTGAGTCGGAGGAAGCTAGAACTTATTGTAATGGGGCAAAATGTGCACAGTTACAACAGTACAATAATAAAAAAGAGTTGTCTATAAAATTAATTAATGAATAAAGATAAATATCAAAGTTGTCTAAAATGTATTTCAATGTATTGAAAAAGTTGATCATTTAAAATTAAAGGAAATATATATAAGATCTGAAAAGAAAGAAATATCAGCTATAAAAGGTCTTAACCCCTTAAGGACCCGGCGTTTTTTTTTTTGGTGACACGTTCGTTTTTCCCTCCTCGTCTTCCCAGGGGCCATAACTTTTTTATTTTTCCCCCTACTTTGACACTGAGGGCTTTTATTTTGCAGGACAAAATGTACTTTCTAATGGTGTTATTCACTATCCTATAGAATATACTGGGAAACCGCAACAAAAATTCCAAGTGGGACAAATTGCAAAAAAAAAACGTATTTTCGCCATGTTTGCGGGGGTTTTGCTTTTACGGCTTTCAATCTTCGGTCAATACAATGTGTTGTCTGTATTCTATAGGTTGATATGCATCCAGCAATACCAAACATGTAGTGTTTCCGTTACTTTTTCTATCTTTGAAATTTGCGCCGCGGCGCCAGTTTGTGCGACCAATAACTTTTTTGTACTAACACCTACGGACATCAGTGAGGGGGCATTTTTTGCGGGCTGAAGAGTTCTTTTTATTGCTAGCAGTTTGGAATGCATACGACTTTTTTGATCACTTTTATTCCATTTTTTAAGTAACATTAAATGACCAAAAAACGCAATTTAGGCGTTTGGAATTTTTTTTCCTTCTATGGTGTTCAGCGCACGGGATAAATGATGTTATATTTTTATAGATCGGAGTTTTTCGGACGCGGCAATACCAAATATGTGTAACTTTTTTATTATTTTATTGTTTTTATGTGTCAAATGGAGACAGGGGGGTGATTTGCACTTTTAATACTTTTTTGCATTAGACTGTACCAAGATGGCGGTTTCCCCACTTCCTGTCTGCGGATGGAAGTGAGGCAAACCAGGACATGGAAGTGACAGGAGCCTTCCAAAGACTCCCCACTGCCATGTCCGGGGGTCGGATCTCTGCAGCTATGCTGCGACGGTGCAATCACCTCAAGATCGGTGCGGGCACCGTCTTAATTCATTCAATGCCGCGGCCATCTTTGCCGCGGTGTCTGACGGGTTATACAGCGCGGGCGGGCAACGCTGCCCGTTTGCGCTGTAACACCCGCCAGCTGTGCGGGGGGGTCGCGGAGCGATCCCCCTGCAAAGCCCCTTGTGGACCATGGGACGTACTCATACGTCCAGGGTCCTTAAGGGGTTTAAAATATGGAGAAAATTAAACTAATTTTACATTAAATAAGCCAATGCTGATGTTGTACTGATATTAATTTTTGTCTTTTTAATAGCAAAAAAGTAAGATGTATTTTTGGTTCTTTCACCTTGTATTCTATTTAGTATATACAGCAAGAGCCAGCACAGCACAGGTCTTGCTGGGACCTGTGGTCCTCGAAGCAGGTTTTCTATGTTCCCAGGGCTTAGTTCGGGTTGTATTTATGGACGTATTTACGTCCGCAAATACATCACCAAATCAGGCTAAAAGAATGAACAATTAGCTTAGAATTGATACCAATGGAAAATCCAGATGTATTTGCTGAACTTGCACTGCATTTTTTGATCACTTCAATTCACAAAACCAAAGATTTCACAAGACCAGGAGGTGTCTAGCATTAACTTTATCAGAAACTAGTTGTTCATTATATCCTTTGTAGGATCAGTGCAGACTGGCTAGCCTTTACTTTCCATGCACAGTTCAATTTGGCTGTTATCAACTCACTTTACCTGGTTTTAATGTTACGACTGATTAATGTATATGTTTTGTTGTCAGCTCCTCCACAATTATGCTGTGTCACTTCTTTATCTAGGTGGCATGATCTGTAGTTGCTTGTAAATTATTATGGATAGCAAGACCTTAAAGGAACAATGCTAAAATATTCACATGTATTAAATATGTTACTGCTCCCTTATTGTAGCTATTGTAAGGCTGGATTTATATGATGTTCTTCGGCAGATATTGTATTGCGTAAAATGGGCGTTTTATGCACCAAAATACATACCAAAAACAACAAGTGTCTCAATTTTTTCAATGAGAAACACTCATCATAACTGTGGTGCGAATTTCTACACACAGAGATTCTAAATTCACAATATGTAAAAAAAAAACTTTTTGCAAACACATTCAGTGTAGAGAATGCAATGGGAGACAGGACTTCCAAGTCCACATCAGAAGAAAATGAAATAAGTGGCAGAAGGCCTGGGGTATCCACTGTGTTTCTGCTGCATATTTCACAGCATATTTTCCCTTGGAAAAAATACAATGTGTAAATCTTGCTTTAAGGGTTTTTGCCACAAACTCATTTTATAAACCCCCTGCATCCACTTTTAGCTCTGTGTGCTCAGAAGGGGGCGTGTGTGATTTATTTGAATTACATATCATGTGACCCAGCAGGATGACATGACCATGATTATCTCTCTCTAGTCAAAGAAAGGTCTGTTTATGTATAGAGCTGTGCATAACTACATTGTAGCTCAGAGGTAACATTTTTACCTCCAGACACAAGGGTCCTTGGTTCAAATCCCTGCAGGAACCAAATCTGTGGATTTTTTTTTTTCTCTTTGTCAGTGCACAAACCTCATTCAGGTTTCGTTTTTCAATTTATTTGCACTATTTGACTAATTATTGAGGAGTACAGAGGACAGGAGTAGAATGACAGCACCTGGGGCTTGAACACTCAGTAGCTTCCTGAGAGAAGAGGTGATGTCTGAGCATGTGCGACCAGGGCTGAGGAGCTCTCAGCCCTGGTCGTATCTCCTGGAGATGAGCTGTAAACAATGGATCACTAAAGTGCAGCTTTAAAACAAAAACGGTGCAGAATTTTTAATACTGATGAATGGTGAAAATGTTTATTATTTAATTTTCAAACTTCCCACGTCAATTTTACTTTGTTGCAAAACCCCTTTAACCCCTTTAGGACCCAGCCTGTTTTGACCTTCCTGACACAGCCCTATTTTTAAATCTGGCATATGTCACTTTAAAGTGAGAATTACTTTTTGACACTTTTACCTAGCCATGTGATTCAGAGATTTTTTTCTCGTGACACATTGTGCATTTAAATTAGTAAAAAATTTTATCCATTTCAATCCTTGTTTGTTTGTGAAAAATATCAAAATTTCATGAAAATTTTGAAAAATTTGCGATTTTGAAAGTTGCAAATTTCTTTCGTGCAAGACAGATAATTATCCCACAAAATAGTTTTATAACTAGATCTACCATATGTCCACAAAAGGTTGGCATCATTTTTTAAATGTCTTTTTTTTTTTACGACATAGGGGGCTTAGAAATTTAGTAGTAATTTCTCACATTTTTAAGAAAATTTGCAATATACATTTTTGTAGGGACCACTCCAGTTCTGACGTGGCTTTGAGGGGGCCCGCATGTTAGATACCCCATAAGTGACACCATCTTAGAAACTAGACCCCTTAACGTATTTACAACACTATTTAGAAAGTTTGATAACCCTTTAGATATTTCACAGAAATTAAAACAAGTGGAGGTAAAATTTCAAATTTCACTTTTTTTGCGATTTTCAATATTTATCCATTATTCACTGGAATACAGTAAATGTGGGCTTGGTAAATGCAACTTTAATATCAATTCCCCCAGTTCTGCCGTTTTAGAGATATGCCAAAGTGGCCCTATGCATTATTTGGCTCAACATAAGCCCCAGAATAGGAGGGCACCCACTATACTCTGGGGTCTCATTTTCAATACGATATTTATTTAGGCGCCATTTCAGGTTTTGCGGTGACACCCTAATGTGCTTAAAGACTTTAATAAACAACCCCTAAGTAGATCCATAATTGTAAACAACACCCCCTTTTAAGGATATATTCCAGGGTGCTTTGATATATAGACCCCAGCAAACGTAATCACAAAACAATTTTGCATAAGGCCTTGAAAATTAAAAAACATTTTTTTTCCAATTAATTTCAATTTTATCTTAAAAGTTTCATTATATGACAAGACACTGGAAAAAAAACCCTAAAAACTTTGTTAAGGCAAATTTCTTCCAAGTTCGGTCAAATACCCTACATGTGGTAAACTGCTGTTTGGAGCTCATGGCATGGGCGTTATAGGGAGGAGTCGCTATTTTGGCTTTTGGAAACAGATTTTTGGGGGGCCAAGGACGCATTTGCAAAGACCCAAATAGCAGGACAACAGCGATAACCTTCCAGAAGTCCGCCCCATGTTAGATTCAACAACCCCCTCAGGGATGTCTCCATACGTAGTGGTGAACTGTGCATATTGGATGCACATTGTTCCATATTTTTTTAGCATTGGGCAATGAAAAATGGGGGGTGAAGGCAGTTCGGTCCTTGTTTTTTGAGTTTCCAAATTTTTACAGCATTTGCCGTCATGTAAATGAGTATATACTGTTACTAGATGGAGGTCGGTACAATTACAATGATATAGATTTTAATAAGTTTTTTTCTGTTTTATTAAGACTTTGACAACAGTAGAAATAGACGTCCTATAAAAAATTGCGGGTTTTTATGTTGTCCTATTCTGACAGCCATAACTGTTGTATTTTGCTGTGTGCAGATCTGTGTTATGGGTTTTGGTTTTTTTTGCGGAATAGTTTGAAGTTTTTAATGTAGCCATTATGGGGTGCATATGATTCTATGGTTCACTTTTATTAAAGGTTTTTGTGAGATGTTTTGGAACAAAGAATACAGTCTATCTTGGTAGTGTTTTTTTTATTGTATATTTTTTAGTAACGTCATGAACGCGATAAATATTACATGGTAGCTTTAATCACAAGAGTCAATACGATTACACCGATTCCCATTTGTAAATTTTTTTTTATGTTTTACTGCTTTATAACAAGTAAAAAACACTTTTATGTCAACCAGGAAAATACGTTTTTTGCAATCGGCCATAGTCCGAGAGCCATAACTTTTTTTTAAATTTTGTCTGTGCTTGAGCCTGTTGTAGGGACTTTGTTTTTTGCAAGATGAGTTACGATTTTATTAGTATCGATTTTTGGGGGTCAAGCTTTTTGTTCGCTTTAAATCCATTTATTTGAGCCAGGTGACGAAATACTGCAATCCTAGGATAGTGTTTTTTATTTTTATTTTTAACACGGGCTCACCAAGGCAGTTCCGTGATAAGTTAGTCTTTACCTCTTTTGGTCGCTTACGATTTATGTCGAGTACCCTAATATATATAGTTATTTTTTAAGGTGGAAAGCACTTTAAAAAAAAAAGAAAGTGGTTTTTAGTGTGTAAAAACAACTATTTATGCATCGCTATCTTCGAAGAGCCTACATTTTCTATTTTTTCCGTATACAGAAGCTGTTATGAGGTATTTTTTTTGCGGGATGAAACTGACTTTAATTGTGTACATACTTTGCTTTTATAGATTGTTTGATCGCTTTTATATGCCATTTTATGGCTCTGGATGAACACTAACTTAAGATGTCTGTGATTGTTTTTTTGGGGGTTTTGTACGGCGTTTCCAACCTTACGGGTTAATTAACATGACAGATATATATCAGGTCGTTACGCACGCTGCGATACCAAAACATTGGGGTACTTTTATTTATTCTTGATCAATTTTGGTGGTCGATGACGTTGTACAGGGAAAGGGCGTGTACGTGTTTTTTACTTTATTTTTTGTGTTTATAGTTTTACATTTTTTTCACTTATATTTTTACTTTTTTTCACTTTTTCCGTATTTTTTTACCTTTTCCCCATAGGGAGGAATTTAAATGAGAGATCTTTATCTCCTCAACTCAATAGGAATCATGCATAGCATGTTGCTGTGCACTGGTTCCTATTGACAACTGTCAGTCTCATGCCGGTCATGCCCACAGGCTCGGCCGAGAGCGGTCGTGGACTTCATGACAACCCGGAGAAGCGATTCTCTGCCTTCCCCGTGTGTCGTGAAGTGAGGCAGGAGCTGCAAGGATCGCCCCGATTCCGGCGCTGCTGCCAACGACAGAGACCAGGAGGAGCGATCTCCTCCTGCTTCTCCGTTAGTTATATGCACCTGATCGTCTGCGGATAATTAAGGTTAACCGCGCCCCCGCCCCCCCCCGGATCGGATCCGTGGGATCCGGTCCCCAGACCTGCGGATGTCCACTTAAAATATACAGCTGACACCGCCGCGCCCGATCTGCTAGCGAAACTCCTCTTAGAGTTCAACGCATCCTCAGACTAACCATACGTCCAGGTGCGTGAACCCCCAAACCACCTGGACGTATGGATACGGCCAAGGTCGTGAAGGGGTTAACTAGAGAATGTAACTGAGAAGAAAACAAAATACCATTTTTCAATATAAATTATTTTTCTCAAGAACACTTAGGGCCTTATGTATGAAAACTGTGTAGCCATCAGAGCTCAGCTTTCATTTCATATAGTGCTCTGGAAAAATAAAGACTGAGCTCTGATTGGTTGCTATAGAGAACTAAGACAGATTTCCTATTAGACAGTTTTCATACAAAAGTCATAGTAATTACTACTGTGGGTTATGTTTCAAAGGGGTTTTGCTACAAAAGCATTCATGGCTGGTTTGTTAAGCTTCATCTTTCAGTGTGCTAAAAAGAGGGCGTGTGGGATTTCTTTGAACTGCATATCATGTGACCCAGCAGGCTGACATCATCATGCCTTTCACAAGTGTTCTTAGGGTATGTTCACACGGCTTAATTGCGGGGCGTACAGTATGCCTCGCAATTACGACAGGTCTTCGGGAGTCGCGCTGAACGTCGCATAGCCCGCCGGCCCCATAGACAAGCATTACGAATAAATGACATGTCAATTATCTCCCCTGCGCCTACAATACGATCGTATTGTACGCCCGGGTAGAGGAGGCGTAATCCATAGTTCTCTCTGAGAACTGTGTATTCCCGTAATGATTGGGGCGCATTTCGCTCGTATTAGAGCGCAGGACGCTCACAATAAGTGTCGAAATGCGCTCCAAAATAAGCCGTGTGAACATACCCTTACTCTAGTCAAAGATTTTTAACATAAAAAACAATCCTTGTAGTGAGACAACCCCTTTAAATCTGTTGAGGTCGTTGCTATTTCTGATTCTCTATTATTTCTTTATTTTTTATCTTCATATTTAAATGTACAGCAGTATTTGCCTCCAGATCTATGAGTTGGCAGCTTTAAATTTTACCATAACAACCTATTGTTGTTGTGCTTTTGGAACTCCCTTGACATTTACAATTTTCTTAATGAAAATGATGGCAGGGCGTTGTGTCATGTAAAACAGTCCCAGTCTCTCGCCACACAACAAAAACAATTGTTACAGCTGAAAGAGGAAACATCCCACATGAACTGGCTAAACTTGTTATCTTTTATTAGACAGTTGTATGTATTCATCGGGTGAAGTATACCTGTCATCATCAAAAATTAATATATGGTGAATTAGGTATCTCGGTTTGAAGATTAGAAAAAAGGGTCTGCTTATTTTTCATAAAGAGCAGCACATTTGTCTAGTGCCTATTTGTTAATGCAGTTTATCTCCATATCTCAGGGAAAAGGAAAAACCAATACATAGCTCCAGATGACTGGCAGATCAGGAGGCTCCATCAGTGGATCAGTTAGTGGTTGCTTAAGTACAGATATTGGATTTTGTTTTGGCTTCACATACAGGTAGTCCATGAGTTACAAACATTTGACTTACATATGTCTTGTCCTATGCAAAATTACATATAAAATCTTGTCCATTTCTAGCTGTGATAGTAAAGAGATAAAACTCTTAAATTGAAGTGCAGCCTGACCTCAGTTTACTGCACCTGCTCCATATCTGTATGTAGTCTCAATACAAATAGTAGGCACTGATATGATTGTGCTATTGTTCTCTGGACTTTCCTAGATAAGATTAGACTAGATCACGGGGCAATGATAAGAACTATACATAAAAGGATAATGGGTTCATCTTTTTTTTGCAGTGGGGAAGATTTTTTTTTCACTGACCAAAGATCAATACTATCAGGTGTGACGACTCACTCACATTTCAGCCGCCATCTTGAACCGGCTCTAGGGGTTTTCGCTCACGGAATCGTCGTTTTTGGTAAAACGGATGGCACTCCAACACAGGGTTCCGTTTATCCTGGCTTCTGCCAGTTTTATTGATGCACACAGTTTACAGAAAAACAAAACAAACAGAAATAAAATCCTCGGCCGTCTAGCCACTAAATATACATCAACAGTCCCTCTCTTCTCCGGGTCTGTGCCTACCACACAGCACCACATACCACAATATCCTCACAGTTTACTTTTAGGCTTCCCTCAAGTCTCTGGGGCCAGAGTCTCTCTCCAGCTCCACTGCTGCTCCAGGTTCTGGCAGCAACCATGCCCCCTGATCACCTGGAGAGACAGACTTTTTATAGCTCTCCATGGACTTGCCCAAAACCAGACATGGAACATGGGGACCTGGGACGTGGGAACAGCCACCCACCCATCTGCAGCTGTTCCGGGAAGGCCAGCCCCTAATGGCTGGACATTAGCCATGCTACATCCAAGGGTCAGCAACCTAATGTTGCTGACCAACAATACCTGGCGTCCCCCACCGAGACCATGCCCTCGGTGGCACGTTTCTACCAGATCGCTAAACTTACGCCACCTAGTGGCAGAACCCTGCGACTGCCTGAGGTCGCTCTGCCACACAGGGTAACAATAATATCACAGATGTAGAATCCCCAATAAATTAGGTTCATCAGGGGATCAACGGCTCCTTACAGCCCAAAAAGGGTACTCAAAAATATCCCATGATTTAGGGAGCCCCTGATGTCCAGGAGTTGTTGATCCACTGATGAACCTAATTTTTATTGGGGGAAATGCGTCGGGAGTGCTCCCTTTAAGCCACTTGGTTGATTATTCTTTTCTTACGTTGGACCTGGTTCTCTCTGTATCTGGTTTTGTAAGGCTTATACCAGGGTGCCAGAAGGGAGAGCCATCATGAAGCGGGGCCATCTTTTTCAGGGCAATGACCCCGCTATTTTTTGAAGTAATAGTGGTAGGGTTTACATAGGGTGAGATCTATAGGTCTACAGGTGGATTATTTATCATCGATTTATTGTCCTCTACAAAGGACTATGGTATCATGAGTAGACTAAGTTTTTCTTTCTTGTATTGTATATTATCTATGATTATTAATTAGTCCCTGGGCATATATCATTAGGAGCATCTACTGTTTATTTATGTGATTATCATAGGGGGGCATTTGTTGGGATTTTTTAATAATTGAAATAAAATGATATGTTTTGTTGGGGATTCTACGTCTGTGATATTAGTAGGGAAGGTTTCCAACTTTCCTTACACTTATCACATCCTGCTGTTAACAATAAGGGTATGTTCACATGGCTTATTTTGGCGCACATTTCGCCGCGTATTTCGCAGCGTATTGTGCTTTATACGCGGCAAAATGCACGCCGCAATTACGGTAATTCGTAGCTCTCATAAAGAACTATAGATTACGCGTCATCCCCCCGCTCGTACAATACGAACGTATTGTACGCGCGGGAAGATAAATGACGTGTCAATTGTTAGCGGCGAATACACGCCGCTGACAATGAATGTCTATGGAGTCGGCGTCCGGCGGGCCCCCCCGTGCTTTGGAAAGACGCGCTGACCAGTGTATTGCGGCGCATACTATACACGCTGCAATACACCGTGTGAACATACCCTAACAGGTCAAAGTGGGCCTGTAAGAACCATCAACCAATCCTCACTGCTGAGCTGCCAGAGCTCAAAAAGGGGAAATAAGAGAGATAAACCAGAAAATCATTTACATAGGGTAAATTAAAAAAGTTATTTAAAACAAATAACACAATAAAAAAAAAATCAATATGTAAGAAAAAACATTGATGGTAGTATCCCTTTAAGAACAAAGGTTATTGTTGGGCATGATATCAGAGCATGAGTCACACCCATTTACTTTAGCCCCAGACAGTGCCATTCCTTGGGGTGGGCGGGGCAGGCGTATGTGACTGGTTGGGGGGAAGGGGAGGGTCTGGAAGAAGGACTTGTGATGAAGTCACAGACACATCATGACTTCAGCCCCGGCAAGAGAGTGCAATGTGTAAAAGTTCAATGTATACGCACACACACACGTATACTCACTTTGCATACACACTCACATACATATACATGGACACACTTACACACACACATATACACTCACACACACATTTATACAATCACAAACAATCCCTTAAATCTCTTAAAGTGTTCCTACTGTGACTTGCTGGGACTTGTAGTTCTCCAGCATATGCCACACTTTCAAGATAAGGCATTGTAAGAACACACACACATACACTCCATTGTTTTTGCCTATAGCGTATGTACTGTATAAATATATACATATACACACATACACACATAATACCCTACAGTCAAAATCCATGGGGTGTATGTGTGTGTATATATACGCTGCTACTTGTAGTTCCATAGCAGCTTTCAAGGAACTACATGTCCCAGCATGCAGTTTCTGCAACTCGTCGTATTAAACAAAATAAATAAATGTAAAATTAAAAAGCTTAATGTACAAATACATAAAGATTTTTAAAAAAACGAAAAAGGTGAAGATAGATTAACCAATTGGAAAAAGTGTTAGTGCATTAAAACCCACAAGTAATAAAGAAAATAAAAATGTGTAATCAGGAACAGGGGTAAATAACCCAGTCAGGAACCGGTCAATTGATGCGTGGCATGGTATACGCTATACGCTGGAGCCCAGGGCCGGGACAATGGGTAGGCAGAGGTAGTTGATCGCCTAGGGCACCTACCTCTGCCTGTCACTAGGGGGTGCAGCGCAGGTATGGAGTCGGCTCCATACATGGCAGGAGCTGGCTGTTAGACACAGCCAGGCTGTAAGCACCTTCATCCTGCAGCAGGAGGGACTGAACGTTATCTCTGCCCGCCGCAAACCTCGGCGTCGGGTAGGGGAGAAGCGAGGGGGGAGGATGAAGAGCAGCAGCACAATGTTATGGAGCGATGACAGGAGAGGTAAGTCTACCTCTCTCCCATCGTCTCTATGTCTCTCTAATAGCTTCCTGTCACAGGATGTTGTAAGCTGGGCGGAGTGGGCGGAGTTTTGGCTCACTCTACACAGCACAGCACTGAGTGCTCCAGGACATGTGAGTGTTTTGGGGAGGGGGAGAGAGAGGGAGATATAGTGAGAGGAGGGTGCTGTAGTGGCAGAAAGGGTGCTATAGTGAGGAGGGGACTTTAGTGAGAGAGGTGGGCTATAGTGAGAGAGGGGGAGCTATAGTGAGAGGGGAGCTATAGTGAGAGGGGATGCTATAGTGGAAGGGGGGTGCTCTAGTGTGAGAAGGGGCTGCTAAGGTGTGATGGGGTGATATCGTGTAAGGGGGTGAGATCGGGAGAAAGAGGGAGCTATAGTGAAAGAGCGGGATCTATAGTGAGAGCAGGGGAGCTATAGTGAGAGAAGGGGAGCTATAGTGAGAGATGGGGAGCTATAGTGAGAGAGGGGGGAGCTATAGTGAGAGAGGGGGCTATAGTGAGAGAGGGGGCTATAGTGAAAGGGGGGTGCTATAGTGAGGGAGGGGGGAGATAAAGTGAGAGGGGGAGCTATAGTGAGGGGGAGCTATAGTGAGAGGAGTGGGAGCTATAGTGAGGGTGGGAGCTATAGTGAGAGAGGTGGGGGCTATAGTGAGAGAGGGGGAGCTATAGTGAGAGGAGGGTGCTGTAGTGGGAGAATGGGTGCTAAAGTGAGCTCTATGAGAGCTAAGAATTATCGTATTTGCGGCATGAATTTCGCCGCGTATAAAGCGCAATACGCGGTGAAATGCACGCCGAAATATGCAGCAATTTAAGCTGTGTGAACATACCCTAACTCACCAGGGGTACTGGGAAGAGCCAGGTTACCATCAGAAGCGGACCCTGTAATGTGAAGGTCCGCTTCTGGTGTGGCTGCGGGCTGGTATTTTTAGGATGGGAAGGCGCTGATATCAATGGTTCTTCCCACTCTGATAGTATCAGGCTGCCGCTGTCGGTTTTATCTTGGATGATTATGGACAATGGGGGGAATCCCACGTTATTTTTTAATAGATACTTTCTCGATTTTTCAGTAAACAAATGGTTAACAAAAGACGGCATTGAGTCCCACCTTTTCCATAAACAACCGAGTTGAAGCCGGCAGCTGCAACCTGATAGTATCAGAATCGGAAGGTTCATGAATACTGGTTTCTTTCCACCCTAAAAATACCATCCCACAGCCTCCCCAGAAGTGTATAAAGACAATAGAAGGTCTGTTTCTGACGTTAACCTGGCTCTTCCCAGTACCCCTGGTGTGTTGGATACTGGGGCAATAGTCTAAGGGGGTTAGTGTCAGCCTAGGGTGACAAAAAACACAGCTAGCTGGCTGACACCAAGCCCAAGGGATAGTAATAGAGAGGAGTCTGTGAGACGCCTCCATTACTAACATTGGAATGAAATTTAAAAAAAAACACAGAAACAAAAGCAAAAAATACTTTATGTAAATAAACACCAGCCCTCGTTGACCATTTTATTAAAGAAATGGGTCTAATCCTGGTCTGACATAGTCCAACTAATCCAGCATAGTCCAAAGGAGGAAACCTGCAGAAACACAAACACTACAAAAAACATGTCAGTGCTAAACTCTATCCCCTCACCACCTGAAGGTCATGGCCACCCCTAATCTTCTTTGGGTGCATGCTGAACAATATGACCCTGGAGGTTACAGGCCACAGAACAATCGGTTGGTTCTCTGTTTCCCCCCAGAAAGTTTTGCCTGTAAGCTGTGGCCTGTACCCCCTCTCCCACCCCTGCCCCTACATTTGTGTTCTATGTCTTAGTGCCAACACAAAATACAACTCCCACCTATCATCCCATAGCCCCCTTACCTCCACCTATCACCCCATAGCCCCCTCATCCCCACCTGTCACCTCATGCAAAGTTTATACAGAGGTGGGAATGGGTAGGGAGGTGCTGGAAACGTGAGGATTGTAATCAGCTTGTGTGGTAAATTCTACACGTACGAGTTGTGGCCTGTAGAAGGTCGCATGGAGGTCTGGACCAGATGGAGAAGAAAAGGAATTAGATTTACTCCAGTCATAGAAGACGACTCTTGTAAGTCATTTATATGTCAGGAAACTGATACATCTGGCATTTACCCCATATGGTCACTCTATAGCCAGAATATTGGTAGTAGTGGTAGTCATATAAATGTTTATATTCAGAAACAGTATGGTGGTACAGATGTAGCAGAGTTTAGCTTAACTGATATCACGGCTTCCTGTGTTATCTGTGCTTATCTGTAAAAAAAACACTGAAAATCTGAGATAACATTCTGAGCCGCGATATCATGGTGCATTATCTGTCTGGTTAATCTTTGTTACATCTGTACTATTCAGTCACTATGTGGTGGTATTATTCAGTCACTATGTACAGTTGATATGTGGAGTTATTATTCAGTCACTATATGTTGGGATATGTGGTGGTATTATTCATTCACTATATGGTGGTAATATGTGGTCCTGATGTGGCGGTATTATTTAGTCACTACATGATAGTGATATGTGGTGGAACTATTCAGTCATTATGCAGTGGTGATATGTGATGATATTATTCAGTCGCTATATAGTGGTGATATGAGGTCATGGTGTGGCGGTATTATTCAGTCACTATGTAGTGGTAATATGTGATGGCATTATTTAGTCACTATGTGGTGGTGATATGTGATCATGATGTGGCGGTATTATTCAGTCATTATGTGGTGGTGATATTTGATAGTATTATTCAGTCACTATGAGGTGGTGGTGATATGCGGTCATGGTGTTGTGGTATTTTATGGTCTACATATAGCGGTATCATTGATAATATTGGTCTTGGTACACAGGTTTGTGCAGTAACGGTATGGTGATAATACTTGCTGCTTGTATAGCGGTATTATGTGGTGACTATCACCATTATTTAGATGCGTCATCTATGGAAAATTGTCTTTACAGCTGTTTGTATGCATTTTTTCATACACAACATATTATTTTATATAAATACAACCTAAAAGACTCTACTTACTCCACTGTCGTGTGTTGGAATTGTGTTTTTTATTCCCATTCCACCTAGCTGGGGAGGGCGCAGGCATGTGCGTATTTAAATTTTTTTGGGGGGTGGGGGCACCAAAATGCCTTGTCCTGGCCCTGCTGTAGCCACTTGCACATGAGTCCTACTTATGTGGGCTTACAACAAGATGTATTAAAGACGATGTGTGCATTAGATTTACTGAAGCCTTACATGTGAACAAAAATCCCCCCACTGACCCCTATAGACTCGCATAACCAAGGTGTGCGGGACCGATATTATTTCTTTGAGGGACAGAAAGTGAAGTGAAATCTTCTGAACAAGGGCAAAGACAGCAAAACAAATGTTAGAGGGGTGTTTAGCCTTCCCTATATTATCCATTACGGAAAGAAAAATTGTAGCTGGAGTTCCGCTCAAAAAATTGTATCTGTTCCAATTTACATACAAACTCAACTTAAGAACAAACCTATAGACCCTGCATGTATACAATGACAACTCAGTATTGCCTCTTGATTCAGTTGTTCCCTCCACCATTTAGCAGCTACTCTGTAGACACACTCTGGGGATAAATAACAGGAAAGTCCCCATACAAGGGCTAAAGGGTGAAAAACTGTCCCCTTAGACTGTGCTAAATAGAACTATGACTGACGATGGAAGCACAATTGCTTGACAAGATATTCCTATTTTCATCAAGGGCATTGCAAGATAGTTGCAGTTTATAAGTTATAATCATCCTGAAACCCATTCAGACTTTAGTTTCCATTAGAGGTAAGTAATACCAGAGAGCAGGGTTGGTGAGACACACAGGAGTACCAGATGATTCTCCAGACCGAGCATAAGACAGTTCTGTTTGCAGCTGATTCTGGACTCATTCACTAAACATTAGTCTGTTTCTTGTAGGTCTGTTCATGAATAGTGTTGATCGAACCGTTCTAAAAAAGTTAAGTTTGAGTAGAACATCTCAGTTTTTTAGAACTCAAACAGAACATTTTACTTATCATTCGAGTAAAGTTCTAGTTCTAGTTCGACATGTCAATTTCAGTTTCATTTTCAGAGCTTTCTGCACTTTTGGCGGCCATCCAATCACCTTTCTGCACTTACGGCATCCATCCAATCAGTGCAGAGCACAGAGAAGTGTCAAAAACATCATGGCTGAGGTGTAGGGCTCTCATTGGTTGCTAAAATCACATGACCATGTTATATATATATTTCACTGTATTGCCTTGTAAATGCCATTTTCAGCTCACTCTCTGTACTGTACAGACTGCTTGTAGTTAGATAGCATTTTCCTCTTCATAGACAGCAATAGGTAGGGCGTTTGGTATTGCTGACTGCATCTTTCCCACACCCAGAAGCTGGTGTTTGGTGACATTTGCAGGCTCACATAATGCCTAACTCTGATATACATGGGTATATATTATATAGACACCTTGTGTCTCATCTGTAAGTAGCTCTCACTGTGTAATGTCTGTCTTTTGTCTGTAATTATACCCTCTACATTGTAAAGTGCTGCGGAATATGTTGGCGCTATATAAATAAAGATTATTATTATTATACAGAGTGCTTGGATTTGCTAAATCAAACTCAGTGCCAAAAAGTTTTGTTTTTGCAGTACTGGGGGTGAAATCATTTTATAACACACCGTCTCCAATTCTCCTATACAAAGAAATATATTCTAAATAGTGGTTGGTTGGTGAAAATTATTCTGAGTGGAGAAAAGTTCATTTTGGAGGTTTTGGCGGTTCAGTAATTGTATAACACACCATCTCCAAATCTGCTATGTGTCAAAGGAGCTTTTGGGCCACCTCAGGATGCAGGGCCCCATAGCCGCTGCACCTTCTATAGCTACGCCCCTGCTTAAAAGCTGGCCTCATCTTTTCAGTTAGCCATTGAAAAGAATGAAGTATTTTAGCCTCTCAGTTTTTTTCTGTCACTCTTAGAGACAAATTTTCTTCACTAAGTTGTTCTATGTATCCAGTCTACTGTTATGGATGGTAATTCCAGCTTCTCCTCACCTGTATAGGTATAAAAATTAACCAGAATATCTTTTCCTACAGACTTTAATGGGGTTCGAGTTCGAGTTTGTTTGAACCGAACACTACTACTGTTCTAAGTTCTACTCGAACTAGAACATTTTATTGTTCATGAATAACTTATTAGACCTTATTGAGATGTTCTGTGTGTGCTATGATAACAGCGAAGTTTATGGGTATATAGGTAGTGTAAATGTCCCCTAACAGATATATATGTCCTCCTGCAGGTACATAGTTAGGTTATAGGTCTCCCAGTTGGTATATAGGTGGGTTATTTGTCCCCCAGCAGGTGTATAGGTCCCCCAGTGGGTATATAGGCAGGTTATAGGTCCCCCACCAGTTATATAGGTCCCCCAGTGGGTATATAGGCAGGTTATAGGTCCCTCAGCAGGTAGAGAGGGCTAATTAAAAATAAAAAACTAACAGTACTCACCTTTCCCCTGCTCCGTGAAACTGTTGCTCCTCCCGGTCCTCCACACAGGCGGCGTGACATCATCAGGCCGCGCAGGCAGCATGATAACATACTCACGAGCGCCTGTGCTGAGTACTCCGGTGAGCTGCAAGCCACTCTGAGGAGCGGAGAGACTTCACTCTCTGCTCCACAGAAGCCTTCAACTGTATGGGTGTCCAGAGTTAGTCCCCAGTGCCGGTGACTAGTTTTCAGTTATAAAGCTAACCTTCACCTCAGTGGGGAGGTCAATTGCAACAACATTAGAATATTGGGCTCAGAAAAAACATTATTGCCCTATCAAGTACTTAAGAGACTTAACTAAAGTAATCATGTCGCATGATATAAGCAGGCTCAAAGTCTATGGTCTCTTCTTTTTTATCAATGATAGTAACACTGGCTTCTCCTACCTAGACATGTAAAAAGAATGTATTTTACAGAGTAAGATCTGTCAAACATAGTCTATTAGCAGGATAGAGCACCTACACCTATTTCCATTTGGATGTTTACAGATAATAAATAAAATTCTACTGTAATGTTGAATCAGCTGTGCTGGAAACAACAATGTTTTGCTGGCCTCCATGATTACCAGATCTAACATGACTTCTTTCTGTGGGACTACATTAAGAACTCAGTGTTTCTGCCGCCCCAAACCACATGTTCTGAATGATTAAAGACAGAGCACCACTAAGGCAGTGGAGACTATATCTGAGGATATGCTGGCAGGCGTCTGGACAGAACTGGATTACTGCCTAGTCCCTTGTCATGTCACCAATGAAAATCAATTAAACAAATTTAGAATGTATTGATAAAATTTGGGTAGATTGTGTGTCTTTGCACATTAATAGATCTGTGTAGTGATCTCTCAGCTCTCAGTACCTAGGCTCTAATTTTGCACCATTCTTTTTGAATAACCCTGTGTATAGCGGGTTCAGGGACAAGTGAAGTACAAAGTCGTTTAGGAACGAAAGCTTAAGCTTTATTAGTATCATAAGTTTTGTCTACCAAGACAATAAGAAAAAAGAAAGCGTTTTCAGTAGTCAGATAGGAATAAACTGAACTGAAGTCATCTTCATGGTCCTGTTTCACAGCCCACAAATTTCATGCTGCAATACCAAAGGAAAAAATGTGAATAAAAACAATACAATGGCAAAAATTAACAATATGATTAGTTCTATTTTTCTTAAAGGGGTCGTCCAACTTCAGACAGTGATGGCACTTATATCGAGAAAGAACCCCTAAAACCTCTCCAGAGGTCGGGACCCTCACATTGAAATGAATGGGAGTTCCAAACACAGCCAAGCAGTTTCAGGGCTCGTTCTCGAGAAAGGTGCAGGTCCCAAAAGTGGGACCCACACCTGTCTGACATTGATGACATATCCTAAGAATATGCCATTGCTGTCTTAAATGGACCAACCCTTTTATGCTACCAACACATCAAGTTTTATACACTGCATATAAACTCTTTTATGCACCTCATGCACCATATCTTTATAGTTATTATCTTCTGGTTTTACACCCTCTTGTAGTTGAAAGTTGGTTACAAATTTGCAACTTACCTGTGTCAGACTCATAAAGCTACTTTCACACTGTATTTAGCAGGTTAGTATCCTTAGACACTCATTTCCCAACAGAGGATAAAAGTGTTAAATTTAGATTCTGCTTGGGCGGTATTCATCAGAGAGCTGTACTATTCCATTAGGATTAATGCAGTAAAATACTATATACCTTGCAGACCTTGGGTACCCCAGAGTATCAATACAGAAGTAGCTTATGAGTATTACTACTTATATCAGTGGTCTCAAACTGCGGCCCTCCAGCTGTTGGGAAACTACAACTCCCATCATGCATTTATATAATCTATAACAGTGGGCATGATGGGAGTTGTAGTTTCCCAACAGCTGGAGGGCCGCAGATTGAGACCACTGTCTTATATTATTTGTTACCAGTAAGTAAGTCTTGTTTTATTGTTAGTGACAAGTCTGACCATTTCGAATTAAAACCAAATTGGCAGGACAACCCCGTTAATGTTTCAAAAATTTAGCCAAGTGTGCAACAATACAGATATTAATTGTATTAATATATATAATCTCTATCAAAGATATGCAAATAATTCATATGTACTGTAATGTAATTTGAAGGGAGGATGACTTAAACTTAGTGATTCATTATTATGAACTGTATACTAGATACTACTAAAGAAGTCTCACCACAAAACATGCTACTAATGTTTCCCATGATGTCCGTGGTGGCCATGTGGTCCAGGATGGCCATGTGGATGGTGGTGGCCACGATGAGGGACGTGGTCATGAGGATGGTGGGGTCCATGATGAGGTCCATGATGAGGTCCATGATGAGGGGGGTGACCCCCATGATGTGGTGGACCATGACCAGGGTGGTGTGGAGGGTGAGGATGTGGGTTACATGGGGGAGGACAGGGAGGTGGCCCTGAAATAAAATTACATTTATTATATAATATATACTATGTTTCAACATCATTATGGAGTGTTATCCTTGAAGGGGTTGTCCATCTAATTATTTTTTTTGTACCACAGTATCACCCATTTAAAATAAAGAAAACCTATACTCTCCTCTACCATCACCTCCATTCCAGCTCCACGCCCTTCTCACCCACTGCCTATTTTCTATTTTTTTATTCCAGACAGGAAAGCCAATCAACATGTGCAGCGGTCACCTGTCACTGCATGACGTCACCTTTCAGAAGTAAGCTGCCCGACCAGTCAAGTCATGTAGTGGCATGTCACCACTGCAATCACTGATTGATATTACCCTTCAGAAGATGAAAGAAAAAACAGAAGACCAGTGGTGGGGTAGGCTGGGGCAGCACTGGAACGGAGGGGAGGGATGAAGTGAGTATAATTTTTGTTATCAAATGGGCCCTTTTATGTTAATGTAAAAATGGACAACCCTTTTAAGATTTTTACAGGGTTTCAGTCAGCTTGAGATTTTTGTTTAGATTTTTCATTAGTGACTTCACATTAAAGGGGTTTTCTATTTTTTAATAAGCCCTCCTATTTATGAAGAATTAAAAGGGCTTTTCAATTAGGGTGAGTTCACATCACGCTTCTTTGCGGAGTATAGCGGCGCATACTGTGCGGTGTTTTAGAAGTACCCGCATGACAGTGTGTACTTCTAAAACGCTCTGTGCCTGCTCCCATAGACTTTCACTTTATGTGCCGGGAAGAAATGACATGTTACTTTTTTCTCCCAGCACGCAAGATGCGTCGGGAAAAACGGCAGGTAATCATAGCACTCAACGAGAGTTATGAACTACCGTATTTGGGCAAAGACGCCGTGTGCATACACCCTTACAAGGTTTCCTACCTTATTCCTAGTCGCCTAGTCTGTGCAATGTGTAGGAAACAGAGACAGTATGTGACATGGCAGAAACACCCTCTTTGTACAATGTACAAGCATCATGTAAAACTTCTAATTTAATACTAGCCATTCTTACCTGTGAAGTATTAAAAATAACTTACAAAAGAAGAAACTTACTAAGACCAGACGAAGTCAAATCCAATAAATGGCAGATTTACATATATCTATACTTTTTATATATTTATATTTTGCATTATATTTTATAATTTGTATGACAGAAGATTTGCAAGTTACTAGTTTTCAAATGAATCACAGTTTTGCTACAATTGATTTAATAAACATTTGGTGATGTTGCTAAGATTCTTAGGGCTTGTTCACACGGCGTTTTTGTGATCCGTTTTACGGATCCGTTTTACGGATCCGCAAAACGGATCTAACAATTGTCAGTGTGATTAACATTGTGTTGAATGGCAAAAGCGCATCGCTGTTCCCACGGGAGATCAGCGATGCGCATTTGAGGGCTCTCCTGTGCTGCGCTTTTCGCATCCGCTTTAAGAATTGACATGTCAATTCTTATTGCGTTTTACGCAACTGAAAGCCCATAGGAGATAATGGAGTCTTGCTTTTGGCACCTGTCCAAAAGCGCTCCACACATCTCCGGGCACGTAACAGCTGCGCTTTGCATCCTGAAAGCGGATGCGAAAAGCGCACTGGGAGGCTGGACGGGGATCGCTGGAAAGGTGTGCGTCGGCAGCGGGAGCGCAGGTGAGCGTCGGGAGCGGAGGTGAGCGGCGGCACAGGTGGGCGGCGGCGGCGGCGCAGGTATGTCGGGGCGACGTCGGAGGTGTGCGGCGGCGGCGGCGCAGGTATGCCGGGGCGACGTCGGAGGTGTGCGGCGGCGGCGCAGGTATGCCGGGGCGCCGTCGGAGGTGTGCGGCGGCGGGCAGGCGGGGGCGTCAGGTATGCCGGGGCGCGCATGTAGCCGTCGGAGGTCGTCGGAGGGGCGGCGGCCGGCGCAGGTATGCCGGGGCGACGTCGGAGGTGTGCGGCGGCGGCGCAGGTATGCCGGGGCGACGTCGGAGGTGTTCGGCGGCAGTGACAGCGGAGGAGGTGTTCGGCGGCAGTGACAGCGGAGGAGGTGTTCGGCGGCAGTGACAGCCGAGGAGGTGAGCGGCAGGGGTGACAACTGAGAGGAGCCGGGGGCAGACACAAACAATGAATAGGAGCCGGGGTCAGACACTAAACAATGAATAGGACCCGGGGGCAGAAAAAAACAATCAATAGGAGCCGGGGGGGCAGACACAAACAAACAATGAATGGGAGAAGGGGGCGACAAAAAACAAAAATGAATGGGAGAAGGGGGCGAAAAAAACAAAAAATAAAGGGGGACCCGGGGCGACAAAAACAATAAAGAGGGGGAAAGGAGGGACTTCTCTTTTCTTCCTCTTCTAAAAGCTCCGGAAACGGATGGTAAAACGAGTAAAAAAGCAGCCCAAAACGGGTCAAATAAAGTATCTTGTGGTTTTGCGGATCCGTTTTCCCGGTTGCGTTTTTTAAAGTGCGAAAAAACGGATCCGAAAAAAAAGGATCCAAAAACCCCGGTGAAAAAGCCTTAGTGTGTACAAAACTTGGACTCGGATTACAGGTCCTGATCTTGTCCCCCAAATGTTGTCTCCAGGATTATTGATAAGAGTTTAAATGAGGAGAAATGTTCATGGCAAAAAAATTGGGTTTGGTTATGTTTTTTCCTAATGCGGTTGCCAATTTTAGTTTTTAAAAAATTAGGGCATTAACATTGGAGTCCAGAAATTACAAAATTATGAGATGCAGATATGTTAAAGGGGTTGTATATTTATTAAATGGTCTTCAGAAAAGGGGCAGTGAAAAAAGCAACTTTGCAATTGGGAAAATTTATTAGCAAAGCGTGTTGTTTTCACAGAACCCCTTATCTTCATTTTTTTGTAAAAATGTTCCCAGTCCGATCGGACCCCACCTTTTTGCATTTCTTGGCGCCGGCTCTACAAATTTTTATTTATTGGGCCCCTTGGGTATTCCGGGAGCAAATTTTCCTGCTCTCTCACTCAGAATAAGGGGCCGTCGACAATTTTCACTCTTTACAGCCCCAGCTCTCAGTGACTCGCAGCTGCTTTACAAATCAGAAAAGGCGGGGAATTGTGCCTTGGTGCAAAGATCTGTGTGCTCTGGAGGGTTTCATGAAAAAATGGATTTAACTGTAACAAACCCCAGCTGTGAGAGGAGGAAGAGATTATGCTCTGAGTTCAAAAAGGCTTTCTAGATGAATGCAAGGCTGGGGTATTAAACCTCTTACAAAAAAAAGACGCATGGGGAGAGGAGGGGACACAGTGACCTTGGACTCAAGAGGGGGGGTTTGACTCAGTAGCGGCATGAAAATTGAAGGGGGGGATGATGCCATCCCCCTTCAGTTTGTAAACACCCAGCTAGGTGGGGAAGAAACACCCCTACATCCCCTTTAAGTTGCTCACACAAACCCCCCATTTTCTTCTTAAAGGCCTTGTTCCACGGTGTTTTGGGGCGGATTGGAGCCGTATGCGCCCCCGGGATTTGCGCTGCAGTGGCTCAAATCGTCCCTGTCATTAGGTAATCCCAGTTCTATGAATCCCCCCGTGGGGAGAAAGGCATGCAATTATTTACGGGCTTTTGCGCTGTGAAAAATGCAAGTTTTAGGGGGCCGGCGAACAGCCCCCCCCGCCGCGCCTCCCCCCGCCCCCTCCCCCCCCTTTATTAAACCCCAAAAACGGGGCGAAATCCGCCTGCTTAAGCTTGAAAAAAGCTGTGTAAACACAGCCTTTATAAAGTTTGAATTTGAAAACTTTGTGCCCATTAATTATCAGTAGCACAAGTGAGTTTAAATATGTAAAAGACTCTGCTTTTGATGAAAAGAGCCAATGCAAGAATTCGTTATCAATTTGCTCTCTATTGCTAAGAGGAGATTTAAAAATATCAAAAGCGAGGAAAATGAAAGGATGGACATTATGCTGTACCATTAGTGATGCTGGCATAGGAGGGGGTAGAACAGTAGGGGGTCTTTTTCAGTTTAATTGACATACACAGATAGCTTAAAGGGATGTTCTCACCATGCTGTTTCACAGAGCCTGCTCTTCACAGCCAGCTTCAAATTCCCACTTCTGATTGGGTTTTGTGGAATTCTCAGCAGTGACAAACATAAGCTGTGTTTTTAAATAGTTAGAGGTTTAAAGGGGATATTTGTGTTTAAAAAGGGGAAAAAACAGCGTATGAAGGCTATAGAGCTTGTAAGGTTTGTCAGTAAGAAACATAAAGAAGCTCTTTTGCTGCTGATAAGACAAAGCAGGGAACGACATTATCAGCCCCACCAGGGCTGTAGAGGTTGTTAGAGTTAGAAGTGGTTGTTAACCTAGAGAATCTTGTGAGCACAATCAGGAGACAGGAACTGCTCTAAAGGGAAAAAATTCAGAACGGCATTTTATGTGGAAATTTGGCTTTTTTTTTCCTTTGTTTTGTTTGAAGCTAATCAATAAATGGGGCCCCATTTCACATTTGATATTTTTTTAATTATGAATAACTTTTCCCTGTTTTCCTTTAGCTGGGAAAGGGGACAAAACCCAAGTGGAAAAGCAATGAAAATTTAGGAAAATTATAGTAAGAAGTTAGACAGGTAGTTTATATAATTGTAAGACTCAAAAATTTTAGTGCCAAAACCATTTCAGACTAAACCCTTGGGGTGGATGGTGAGTTTAACCACCTACAACAAGAAACCAAAAAAAAAATACCCTGTTAAATTATACTACATAATTTTTTAAAACAAAACCCGATACAAGATTGATGAACCCGATAGTCCCCAAAAGGTTTATATGGCTACTTAGGCAATTGGTTTTTATTCCCACATTAACATCTAATAGGGGGTTTTTGTTTGGGTATCCAGCAGGAAAAATTTACTTAAAAATAACCGTCAATTTTGGGTTTTTGATTTCCTTTGAGGCAGGAGTGAAAGGGAGAAAAGCTGAGCTCTGTGATATTTAGGGTATATAATAGAGGGGGAGAAATGAACTCTGTTTAAAATTTTGGTTTGTTTGAAGAGGGAAACTGAGCTCTGTGACTTGGGGTTTATGATAGAGGGGAGGAAACGAGCTCTGTGATATTGGTTATATGTAGAAAAGAGGAGCTGAGGTCTGTGTTTTAAAAGGGTTTTTGATAGAGAAGAGGAGTGAGCTCTGGATATATAAGGTATTTGATAGAAAAGAGAAGTGGTTGTGACTGTAGGGTTTTGTAGAGGAGAGAAACTGAGCTCGGATTATAGGGTTATATGATAGAGGAGAGAAGTGAGCTCTGGATATATAGGGTTTATGTAGAGGAGAGAAGCTGAGCTCTGTTTAATGTAGGGTTATATGATAGAGGAGGGGAAGCTGAGTATGTGATATTTTGGTTTATGATAGAGGGAGAAGTGAGCTCTGTGATATTTGGTTTATTGATGAGGGAGGAGTGGCTTGTGTTTTTAGGGTTTATGATAGAGGGAGAGAAACTGAGCCTGTGATTTTTAGGGTTATTGATAGAGGAGAGAAACTGAGCTTGTGATATTAGGGTTATATGATAGGGGAGAAGCTGAGCTCTGTGTATTGGGGTTTTAAATGGGGGAGGAAAATGAAATCTGTAATTTTTGGGTTTTTATTAGAAGAAGAAAGCTGAGCTCTGAATATTTGGTTTGTATGATGAAGAGAGACTGGCTCTGGAATGTGGCTTTATGTAGAGGGGCTGGCTCTGTGTTATAGGGGTTTTGTGGGAGGAAGCTGAGTTTGTGTATATGGTTATGTGTAGAGGGTGAGCTCTGGATATATAGGGGGTTTTGTGAGAGGAGAGAAGTGAGTCTGTGATATATGGGTTATATAATAGAGTGAGAAGCTGAGCTCTGTATTTAAGGTTATTGATAGAGGGAAAAGAAGCTGGCTTGATTATGGGTTAATGATAGAGGGAAGAAGTGAGTTGGATTATATGGTTTTGATGGGAGAGGCGGCTCTGTGATTTTAGGTTTATTGATGGGGAGATGAGTGAGCTCTGTGATATATGGGTTTAAAGATTGGGGAGAAAAGGAGCTCCGTGATATATGGTTATAGATAGAGGAAGAAAATGGTCTGTGTATTAAGGTTTATGATAGAGGAAAAAAGCTAGCTCCTTTTGATATAAGGGTTTTATGTGAGGGGGAGAAGCTGAGCTCTGTGAGATTTTAGGGTTATTGTAGAGGAGAGAAGCTGGCTTGTTAAAAATAGGGGTTTTTTGATAGGGGAGAGAGTGGGGTTGTGTTTTTGGGTTATTTGGGTGGGAGAGAAGCTGAGCTCGTGTTTAGGGTTATATGAAGAGGAGAGAGCTGGCCCCTTGATTATGGGTTATTTGATAGAGGGAGAAGGAGCTCTGTGAATTAGGGTTATAAGATGAGTCAAAATTAAAACTGATTTTCAATCCGTTTTGGAAAAAAGTTAGGTGCCCATGTTGTGGAGCAAAAGCTATGCAAACATAGCAAAACAATATCAGTGCACTTGAAACACTAAAAAAAGTCAAAAAGGGACTAAGAAAAATTTTTGGAAGATTTTTGCTAATTTGAATATATAAAAAAAATTAGGTTTCTAGTGTCATTTTTTTCAAAATGTCAATGCCCACCTAACGCGGCAAAGGTGGCCCCTTCCGGTGGGAACCTATCTACTGCTACTCCTTGGGTCTGTTTTGACCTCCACACTTCAGGGTTTAAAGGTTATCTATAAACCCCGACTGATTAAAAACCCCGAAAAGGGCACTAGAGAGGTGCTGTTGAGAGGTTCCCCCCTTTTATTGGGGCCCCCTTCCGCGGGGGTGGGGTTTTTTACAGTTTTGATAAAAAACGTACACTAAGGACCTCAAATGTTTTCATATATTTCATATTAGCAGAAATGCTGTTCCAAACTATATATCACAGAGCCCAGCATCTCTCCTCTATTATATAACTCTAAATATCGCAGAGCTCAGCTTCTCTCCTCTATCATATAACTCTAAATATCACAGAGCTCTGCTCCTCTCCTCTATCATATAACCCTTTTTATCACAGAGCTCAGCTTCTCTCCTTTCTAACATATTAAACTCATTCACCTTTTTATCAAAAAAGAGCTCAGCTTCTCTCCTCTTATCATATAACCCTATATATCACAGAGCTCAGTTTCTCTCCTTTATCATAAAAGCCCTATATATCACAGAGCTCAGCTCCCCTTTATTTTAACCCTATATATCATATTACTCTATAATATCTACATAGAGCTCAGCTTCCTCCTTATCATATAGCCCTATATATCCCCAGAGCTCAGCTCCTTCTTTTATCATATAACCCTATATATCACAGAGCTCAGCTTCTCTCCTCTATCATATAACTCTACATATCACAGAGCTCAGCTTCTCTCCTCTATCATATAACCCTATATATCCCTGAGCTCAGCTTCTCTCCCTCTATCACAGTCTGCTCTCAGATGGGGAAGCAAAAACCACCTGACAGGTTGATTTTAACTTGCACTGATGGATGAAAAAGTAAGTCAATCAGCTCCCATATGATTAAACTTTCATGGTCCAATGATTGTACAAATGATCGTTCATGTAATCATTCATACCAACTACTTTATATTACTGTGGGCAGAACATTCCCTGCTTACATGAGGGGATGTACTGCTGGCAAACAATCATTTTTATGCCCACATAAAAGATGCAATCAATAACACTACAGTGATTGGGAATAAACTTTCATACAAACGATCATTCGTGCAATCATGGCCCTGTTACCAACCCAGCTCTGAATTATAGAGGTGGTGAAATATGCAATTTATACTGGTCTCACCTGTTGAAGGAGAGGTGGTGTTAAAAGAGCTTTAAAATACAACCTTATGTGGCTATTGATGCTTACCAATGATAATGTACGTATAAAATGAAAGCTATGTATAATACAGTATGCATAGTGGTATTTAGCATGATAACATTCTTCTATATGAGCATCAAAATAATTGTCGTCTTTGAACTGCTATTTTGCCATGTTGTGCAGTTCTGAATTTTGAAGTTCATTCAGTATATTTAGCTCTTTTTGCCTATGTAGCATCACCGTATTTTGGCGCACTCTACAAAGGTTACCATCGCTCATAAATATTAGATACATAAAAGATGGTGTGAAAAAAGCAAGATTTTCTCTTACCTCTAAGTTGAAGAGAAGGTTCAGTAAGAATAGTCAAGATCAGTGAGTAAATGAGAGCTGTTTAATTTATAGGAAGTTAGGGCTGTAGGGAGGACAAGGTGGTAAATTACGTAAATAAAAATACGAGTCAAATTCTTTTTGCTACTTTGTCAACAACCCACTCCCTTGCACATCACAAGATACACAAGACAAATAAGGACTTCTTCCTAGAAGAAAAAATGTAGTTGTCATGGTTTAAAGGCCAAAGTTCAATAATAAAAATATTGCAATATGTACTGTATTTATCTTGATCAAACTGTTACATATTGACTACTGTCCTCGAAAGACAAAAACTGACACAGAGAGGGCAATATACCTCAAAACCTAATATATTGCGTTGGAACAACCAATACAAACAAACCAGCACAATATAAAATATATAATGCTTTATTGATACAAAAAATAACAATAATAATAACAAAAATAAATCATGTAATAGTAATAAAAATCTCTACCCAAATAAAACGTTATTTTTGACTCTCAGGGGAACACTACAATTTTTGGGGCATATTCACAGCTCAATAGCTGGACTAGACTGGCCTATATGCTACCTGGGAGAAGTTAACAGGTGCAGTTAATTGCTGAGAAGCAGTTGACATACCCCACTGCTAGGGGAACAATTAGATGATAAAAAAACTGCACATTAGTTTAATCCCTGTTCACACCAGCATGCAGAAAACCACAGTATAATGCATGGGGAGATTGCACAAATGCAAAAATACCAATAAAACAACCACTCACACACTCTCACTGCATGAGGGGGTTGGTTGCGTTGCTGGTACTACAGTTGCATATAAATAAGGCGATACAGAAGGGTGCCATAAATACAGATACATGTGGTGCAACATGCTGGCTTACAGCCTATTAGTGACAACCATACTATTAGATTAGGTGGGCTGCCCAGCAGTTTCTGGGTGTCCAACACAAAACACAGACACCCTCCCCAGCACTGTTTGGCAGATAAAAAATATGACATACTTGAAACATTTTTTAAATATGAGGCATTAGTTGGTACAGTGGCCCCAATACTCAGGGGAATAAAACAGAAAAGGGGATATGGGGAGAAAAAAGAAAAAAGACACCATCTAGTATAGTAATTTCTCAAATGGAACAATATAATTAATTACAAAGCTTCTCACCTTCCCGTGTTGCACAAGCACTGGTGCAACAACAGATCAGCATATAAGAAAGAAAATGCAGTTGTATGCAACCAACCTCCTTTTTTGTGATCCCTTCATGTCACGGGGAGCTCAATGTACATACTCGGATTTGTGCTTACAAGAATATCACAGTCTTTCTATCTCTGAAACTATCTGTCTTGGAAGCAATAGACTGACACTGAAAATTTCCACGTGTTGGCCGTATATGTTTTGAGCTATATGTGAACTGCCAGAAATTAGATACAAGAAAAATCTTGTAACTTTTCTTACTAAAAGATTAGAAAAGTTCACCAAAAATAAAACAAGCTAATAGAACAACACAAACACATTACATACAGTAAAACACAAAATGTTGCCGGCTAAACAGGACTACGCATTTTGCATGAATCATTCCACGATTCTTCATGTTTCATTAATGGGATAAAATCGTATAGCCTATTGAAATTTTAAATGGTATATAGCTTACCCATACCAATACTGCTGCTTTTCTGGTAGTATTGTCTGCTATTTAGAGAAACAGCTACATGTAACATGTATGTAAAGTATGTAACAATGGACACAACACAAGTAAACAAATACAAATTCACAAATACATTAGTATGCTCTGTTATGAATTTCTATTAAGATCTAAGCCTGTTTTGGACTTCAGGACCAAGCCCTATTTTTCAAATCTGGCATGTGTCACTTTATATGGGACTAACTTTTTAATACTTTTACCTATCCAGATTTTGAGAATATTTTCTCATGACACATTGGGGGACATGTATGAAAGGGACTGTGTCACGTTTTTGTCGTATCTTGCGCCAAAAAACTGTCATAGCCCTGCTCTATAGATGTATGAACAGTCACAAAACAACACATGCGCCAGGCATGGCATTTTTGAATGCGCCAAAGATATGCTATGTATCAAAGCTATGCACCAAAGATATGCTATGTATCAAAGATATGCACCAAAGATATGCTATGCTATGCAAGGAATACCACAAGCCACATTCAATCTACACTCCTCTATATTGATTTAGAACTGGCATGTCAGCGCCAAGTTTCATACATGTCGCCCATTCTGCTTTAAGTTAGCAATTAATTTTGGTCAATACAATCCCTGTTTATTTGTGAAAAACATCAAAAAGTTAAAAAAATTTCTGACAGTCACACCAAACAAAATAGTAAATAATTAACAACTACCATATGTCTACTTTATGCTGGCATGATTTTTTAAATACCCTTTTATGTTTTTTAAATTTAGTAGAAAATGTTAACATTTTCAAGAAATTTAGAAATACAGTGTTTTTTAGGGACCAGTCCAGTTTTGACAGGACTTTGAAAGGCCTGCATGTTAGATACCCCCATAAATGATTAAATCTCAGAAACCACACCCTTTATGGTATTCAAAACAACACCTAGAAAGTTTGTTAACCCTTTAGGTGTTACACAGCAATTAACGCAAAGAAGAAGTGACATTTCCCCAAATTGTTTTTGTAGATTTTCAGTTTTAATAAATTTTTTACTGGAGCACAGTAAATATGAACAGAGAAAAGCAAATCAATATTGATTTCCCCAATTCTGCTGCTGGCACATTCTACACTGCCTTAAAGCGATTTAGAACTGGCCTGTCAGTGCCAGGATTCATATATGTCGTCTAATGTTTTTAGTTTGAAAATCCATTCAAATTCCTTTTTCATCAAAATAGTTTGTCAATCACCCATACGTCCGTGTTCTCGGTTGTACATTATACGCTATTGGGGCTGGTTTCTGGTCCAATATAATCTCGTTAACGGACCAGGATTATATCTAACAAGGAACTTGTGGCAGTCTACCCGGCTTGCAGAGCTCTGTTTCACTGATATTAGTAAAAGAGAATCTCTCAGCCTGTCAAGGTTGGGAACAAGTGTTGTACCACACCGGCGTTTATGTGGGCTCTCTTCTCTCGCTCCCCGTGCCTCTATCTGTCCATGTGGACAGGTGGTGCATGTAAAACAGTATCCAGCTAACCTTATATATTCCCAGGGAGTGTGAAACGTCACATACACATTCCATATTGAGTCACGTGTCAGGCCACGGCCAGAAGGTCCTGTTGTGGTGACCAACGAACAGAGCCTGGTCGTGACACCTGTGTTGAACCAAGGAAAGATTCAAGCAACTCTAGTAGTGATTATTGATTATGAGGTGAAATATAAAATATGGTTAAAAATAACTAAGATATAACCAAATTGTTTGCCAAAATAAAAAGTAGTCCTTAAAGGTGTTTTGCCATCCAACTTTGATGGCATATCAACAGGGCCGCCAACAGAAATTTCAGGGCCCCATACAGCTGAAGCACCTGGGCCCCCCATGTAAACCCCGCCCCACCAACCCGATAGCCCGCCCCCAGCAAAAAAAACGGCCTCTCGGACATAAACGCGCCCATTTTACCACTAATACAGTGTGCAAAACAGAACTGTATTGTGTAGTACAATAGCAAGGAGTCACATGTCTGTTCTGTCTACATATCTAGACACAGGGCTAAGTAGCTCATCCATATCCCCCACCCGCCACATACAATATCCGCTCCCCCACCAGCCCACATACAATATCCCCTGCCCCCAACCCCCACATACAATACCCCCCCCACCAGCCACATTTCAATATCCGCTCCCCCACCAGCCCCCTACAATATCCACCCCCACCCGCCCATACAATATCCAACCCCACCAGCCCACATACATATCCCCCCCCATGCTTCCCTTGGTCACGCACCTCACCACCTTCTAAAATAAACACCAGCAAGAAAGTAAGTGTAACTCCTATCACAGGGTCAATCAGGGACACATGTACGCTGGCATTATACCAGCGCCGACATAACCTACAACACCACCACATAGAGGTCCAACACCAGCTCAGGTATAACCCACTACACCGCTATATTTGGGGACCACCCGGAGGTCAGTACCAGCTCAGGTATTAACCTACAACACTGCTATAGAGACTACATAGAGGTCAGACACCACTCAGGTATAACCTACAACCTCATCACATAGACACCACATAAAGTTTCAGACACCAGCTCATGAATAACCTAACAACACCACCAGATATGAGAACCACATAGAGTCAGAACACCAGCACCAGGTATACATACAACACCCCCAATTAGAACCACATAGAGGTCAATACACTACGTCGAAATCCCTAAAGAAGCATTTATGCTATCAACATACATGAAAAAACGTGAGACTCTCGTTTCACTATATCTTGATCAGAACATGTTTAAGCTTCCCACGACTTATCACAGTTCCTCAAATCGGGCAGTCCATCCTATCTTTACCTCTCATCGAAGCCATCAGGCCTCTCACTGTGTCACCGACCTCCATTATCAGAGAGAAAAATAGAAAAAAACAACCTACCGTATTTGATGGCCAGCTAGGGGGTGAAGGGTTGGGGGGGGGAAAAAGAGGAATGACAGCCTGTGAGAGTGGGTGGGGACAGAAAACCAAAATGGAAAGCAACCCTTCCTTTTCCATAAAGGTTAAAATCAATGTAACACCCAAGTATAACGTAATGTTTTTCTTCCCACAAAAACATCTCTTAAAAAACGTATGCAAACCTGGGTGCCACGTGGAAGGGCTGCGGCACACATGTAATTATACATTACACGAACACAAACCGCCGCCAGCGCACATTTCTGCAAAAAGGGCAATACACTACGTCGTAAATCCCTAAAGAAGCAATAATGCTATCTATCAAACATGAAAAAACTTGTGTGAGACTCTCTGTTCAACAAATCATATCAAAACATGTTTAATCTGCCACGCCTTTCGAACTTGGACTTCAAAATCGGGCAGTCCCTAATCCTACTGCTTTACCTCTCAATCGAGCCCAATCAGGCCTCACACTCTGGGTCCACTGACCTCCATTATTTTCAGAGAGAAAAAAATAAAAAAACACCCACCCTGCAAAGCTGGCCCTCTCATGACAAGCCTTGAGAGAGGGTGGTGACATAAACCCAAAATTAAAGTCACCCCTTCCTTTCCAATATAGGTTTAAATCAATGTACACCAAAGTATAACGTATGTTCTGCACACACAAACATCTCCTGAAAAAACGTTATGCCAACCTAGGGTTCCACTGTCAGGGCTGGCGGCGACACATGTACTTATACATGTACACACAGACCGCCGCCAGCGGCACATTACTGCTAAAAGGGCAATACACAACATCGAAATCCCTAAAGAAAGCATTTATGCTATCTAACATAGGGATTTCGACTAGTGTATTGCCCTTTTTGCCGCAGGCCCAGCCATTGGCACCCAGGTTTGCAACGTTTATTTCAGAGATGTTTTTGTGTGCAGAAACATACGTTTTAAAACATGGAGT
This sequence comes from Phyllomedusa bahiana, assembly GCA_025379985.1. Lineage (NCBI taxonomy): Eukaryota > Metazoa > Chordata > Amphibia > Anura > Hylidae > Phyllomedusa > Phyllomedusa bahiana. The sequence goes on along the minus strand of JAODAL010029517.1, from coordinate 8,828 downwards.
ACATTGATTTTAACCATATGGTAAGGAAGGGTGCTTCCATTTTGGGTTTCTGTCCCCACCCACTCTCACAGGCTGTCCATGAGAGGTGCAGCTTTGCAGTTTAGGTGTTATTTTTATTTTTCTCACTGAAAAATGAGTCGGTGACCCAGTGAGAGCCTGATGGCTCGATGAGAGGTAAAGATAGAAAATATGACTGCCCGATTTGAGACCACGTTGAAAGTCGTGGGCAGCTTAAACATGTTCTCGATGCAAGAGATGTAAACAATATTCCGCAAAGTTTGTTTCATGTAGATAGAAAGCATAAATGCTTCTTTAGGGAAATTGACGTAGTGTATTGCCCTTTTTTCAGAACAAAGTGCCGCTGTGCTGCGGTCTGTGTTGGTACAATAAATTACATGTGTGCCGCAGACCCTGGCAGTGGCACCCGGTTTGCATACGTATATTACAGAGATGTTATGTTTGTGCAGAAACATACGTATACTTGGAGTACATTGATTTTAACCTATATGGAAAGGAAGGTTGCTTCCATTTTGGGTTTTACTGGACCCCACCCACTCTCACCTGCTGTCATGAGAGGGCAGCTTTGCAGTTGGGTGTTATTTTATTTTTCTCTCTGAATAATGGAGGACGGTGACCCAGAGAAGGCCTGAATTGGCTCTTTGAGAGTTAAATGATAGATATGACGCCGCATTGAGACCACGTTGAAAGTCGTGGCAGCTTAAACATGTTCTGATCAAGATTGTGAACCGTGGAGTCTCAAAGTTATTTCATGAATTATAGATATAAAAAATGCTTCTTTAGGGGGGGAATTTGACGTAGTGTAATTGCCCTTTATCAGAAATGTGCCACTGGCGGCGGTCTGTTGTGTCATGTAATAATTACGATTTGAGTGCCGCACCGCTTCCATTGGCGACCAGGTTTGCATACGTTTTTCAGAGAATGTTTTATTGAGTGCATAAACATACTTATACATTGGTGTCCATTGATATTAATCCTATAATTGAAAGGAAGTGGGTGCTCCATTTTGGGTTTCTGTCCCCACCCACGGTCGTTCACAGCTGTCATGAGAGGTGGCAGCTTTGCATGGTTGGGTGGTTTTTTAATATTTTTTCCTCTGAATAATGGAGTCGGTGACCCCAGTTAGAGGCCTGATTGGCTCGATTGAGAAGGTAAAGAGAGATATTACCTGCCCGATTTATAACCACTATGAAAGTCGTGGGCTAGCTTAACATGAGAATCTGATCAAGATGATTTTAACCGAGAGGTGCTCAAAGTTTTATTTCATGTATTATAGATTAGCATAAATGCTTCTTGTAGGGATTTCGACGTAGTGTATTGCCCTTTTTTGCAGAAATGTGCGCTGGCGTCGGACTGTTTGTGTACATTTATAATTACATGTTGCCGTCAGCCCGCCAGTGGCACCCATGTTTGCATACGTTATTTCAGAGAGTTATTGTGCTGCAGAAACATACGTTATGACTTGGGTACATTGATGTTTTACCTATATGGCAAGGAAGTGGTTCTTCCATTTTTGGTTTTCTAGTCCGCCACCCACTCTCACAGGCTGTCAAGAGAGGGCATCCTTTGCAGGTGGGTTTTTTTTTTATTTTTTTCTCTCAGAATAAAGGAGACGTTGACCCAGTGAGAGGCCTGAATGACGAGTTGAAGGTAAATATAGGAAAGGACTGCCCGATTTGAGACCACGTTGAAAGGTCCGCGGGCACTTAAACATGTTTCTGATCGAAGATAATGTGATACCGAGATTCACAAAGGTTTTTTCACATAGAGGTCATACACCAGCTCAGGTAAACCTACATCACCACCAACTAGAGACCACTTAGAGGTCCACAACCAGCTCAGGTAATAACCTACAACACTGCCATATAAGACCACATAGGAGTCAGACCCAGGCTCAGGTATAGATCGTCCAACACCACCACATAGAGTCAGAACACCTAGCTCAGGTTACATCACATACAGTTAATTACAGCACTGATCCAATTAAAGAAGCCAAAATAACCGCTGAAATCAGGGACTCACCAGAGACGTCATATCTGAGAGTCGTTCTCTTCTCTTGAGTCGTAACTTATTCCCCATTTCTTCTGCATCCCATTCCACACCGCCCATGATGACATGTCCCGGCCACAACTCATCCCTGCAGAAATAACACACAAATCTTAGAATCCTCAATTTTCAAGCTTTTCTTTACCTATTCTGCCACCTCTGTACAATCTTCCTCAGGGGTGGGAAGAGCGGGTACAAAGCGTATAACTGTAGAGTCTAGTATCCTAAGTTATGGAGGGTCGGGGGAAGGCCTAACCCCTGGAGATAATGCAACAGCTATGGGCTTCTCCCCTAACAATTAATATTATCAGTATGTAAGGCAAATTGGCAGGCCCCAAGTCATTATACAGCCCTATTTAGGGTAGGGTAGACACCCTCCGGATAAGTTGGTAGGCCCAGCCCCAGGTAGTTGGTGGTACCTAGCCATGAGCCCTTAGTATGGTAGGCGTCAGTCCCAGCCATGTAGAGGTTAGTAGAGTCAGGTGACCCCTTAAGAGGTTAGGCAGAGTCCAGGGCCCCCCTTTAGAGTTAGGCAGATCAGGCCCCCCTCTTTAGAGGTTATGGCAGAGGTCAGGGCCCCCCTTTAGAGTTAGGCAGCGTCAGGGCCCCCTTTAGAGGTTAGAGCATCAGCAGGCCCGCCCTTTAGTTGTGAGGCAGCAGCAGGGCCCCCCCTTTTAGTTTAGGCAGCATGCCAGGCCCCCTTTATTGTAGGCACATGCCATGGCCCCCATTAGTTTTAGGCCGGCAGCCAGGTCTCCCCTTTAGTTGAAGGGCAGCAGCCAGTGCCCCCCTTTAGATATAGCAGCAGCCAGGTCCCCCCTTTTAGATATAGCTAGCAGTCAGGCCCCCTTTAGATATGATGCATCAGTCAGGGGCCCCCTTTAGGATATGGCAGCAGCGCAGGGCCGCCCATTAGATATAGGCACCAGCAGCCAGGGCCCCCTTTAGATATAGGCAGCAGTCAGGCCCCCTTTAATATAGGCAGCAGGTCAGGGCCCCCTTTAGATATAGGCAAGCAGTCAGGCCCCCCTTTAGATATAGGCAGCAAGCAGGCCCCCATTTTAGTTATAAGCAGCAGCCATGGCCCCCTTTATATATAGAGCAAGCAGCCAGGGCCCCCTTAAATTATAGTCAGCAGTCATGGCCCCCTTTAGTTGTAGGCATGCAGTCAGGGCCCCCCTTTAGATATAGGCAGCAGTCAGGCCCACTTTATTTGGTAGGCAGCAGCAGGGCACGCCCTTTAGATATAGGCAGCTGTCAGGCCCCCTTATATATAAAAAAAAAAACCAAATCAGATCCACTTTGCCTAGGTCCTCTCTCCCATCCGGGCCGCACCTGCTCCCGCCTAAACGGCCTTCCGCCTGCCGGTGAGATCAGCGAGTGCATCGCTAGTGGCGCATGTGTCCCGAGGTGTACACCGCGCAGCCCCGGGAGTCCGGGGACATAAGTCCCCAACTGCCGCGCCCCCCGGTCTCTGGCGCATCGTGACGCGGGGCCCGTTCTTTTCAGAGACCTGTTATAGCGTGGCCGGCCCCGGGAGCGACTCAACGCCTCCGGGGCCCGCGAAGGAGCTCAGGGCCCACACTGGTGTGCCAGGCGTAGCCTGGTTCGGCGGCGCGCCGCCGGGCCCCGCTCGCCGTGAGGAATAAAAAGGGGCCCCTTGCCGCGGCCCCCTATTCCACCCGGGCCCCATTACGGGAGTACCGTTGTACCCCCTGTATGGCGGCCCTGCATATCAATAGGATATGCCATTAATATCAGATAGTTGTAGGTCCCACCTCTGGAACCTGGACCAATATCCAGAACAAGACCCCAAAACTCCCTGTTCTGAATGAAGAAGTGGCCATGCTTGCGGAGTTATTCTCCATTTATTTCAATGGAAGTTCAGAGAACAGTCAAATGCAACCACTCAGCTATACTTGGAACTCTTATTTAGATGAATGGAGAGTGCCCGCGCTAGTGCTGCCTCTTCTCCATTCTAAACAAGAGTTCCATCACATGACTTTTTTCTTTCTTGCTGAAGAAATTCTACCCTAGCAACCTAATATTGTGCTTTTGGAACTCTTTTGAAATTTACAATTTTCTTTATGACCATATAAAATATGGCAGGGCGTTGGCATGTAAAGTATATAGTTTGTAGTCTCTTGTCACGCAATGAAGTAAAAAAAGAAATTGCAGTTGTAATATGCAGAAGTAGTCACTGTAGCGAGCAGCGCCGCGCTCCGGCCCGTGGCCGCAGGCGCACCCGTGCTTCCTCCCCGGAGTCCCTGCCCGGGACGGGTAGCGCTGCTGGCCACGGGACGGGCCGCGGGCGCACTCACTCTACTCACTCCCCTAACCGCGTTCCTGCTCTGTCCGCATCCTCTGCCAGCCAAGGTGCGCGTGCCCGTTCCCCAGGGCGCGCGCGCGTTCTTGAAAATTTAAAGGGCCAGTGCGCCGAATAATTGCTTATTGCCATGGCGCTGCCCCCTATTTATTTGAGAGGTCAGCGGACTCCTGGCAGGATCTATTTCCTCGTGGCCTTCGTAAAAAAAGCGTTCCTCAAGTGTTATTCTCGCCTAACCGGTGTACCAGACCTCTTGCTACGTATCACGGGACACTGAAACCTCTGCCGCCTGCCCCCAGACCTACCGCCCTGTCCACGACCAAGAACGCATTGCCGCCAGCCCTGGACCTTACCGCCTGCCCACGACTCCGATTCTGTGATTACGAATCTGAAGCCTAGCAGCACCCTTCGGCCGCCATCGAGGCCAAGTCAGTCAGGGTAAGCGACCTGGTAGCCTCCATGCCGCAGCAAGTCCATCCACGCTTTGCGACAGTCTCCGTGTGAATACCGGGGGCTACTTATACTCTCGCTCCCTGGCGAGGCTTAACTATCATCGGCTTGCGGTGGCCAGTGGAACCACTACCCACCGTTTAGAGTTAGATCCAGCCATGGAGATCCCGCCAAGGAGCCCCTGCAAGTGCTTGTCGGACTATACGCCCATTGATTTTCCCAGCAGTCGCAGCAGATCGCGCAACAGGCACAGCAATTGGGCCAGCTCTCTGCCATGATGCTACAACTCTGCGTCCTAGCAGCAGCAACAGAACTTCTACACCGGTGTTTCCGTCTCTCCTCCGTCCCGCTGGCAACCGTGGGCCCTAACTTCGTTTACCATTGCCCTCCAGTTCAACGGATCCAAAGCTTTGCAGAGGTTTCATTACTCAGTTTCCATGCACTGGAGCCTGATGGCGGACCCTTCCCCACGGAAAAGGTCCAGAAAAGTCCCCTTTGTGGTGAGCCTGCTATCCGGAAAAGCCCGGACCTGCCGCAACCCCCCTCTGGGATCGCAACGACCCTGTGACTAGTAGACCTACAGCCTTCCTCACCTAATTCCGCAAGTGTTTTTTCGAAGAGCCTGCACGTGGTGTCTTCCAACCGAGACCGCGCTCCTGAATCTTCCGACAGGTGCCTCCTCCGTAGGGGACTACGCGGTCCCAGTACCGTACCCTTCTTCTGAGCTATCCTTGAATGACGCCACACTCTGCGCCACACTGTCAAGAAGGGTCTGTCTAGCACGCTTAAGGACGCGTAATTTCTGCTAGCAGATCCTCCATCTACTCTAGGCGAACTCATCGACCTAGCCACCCGCATAATGGCGTTTCATGATGGGGGGAGAGACGGGAGGAGCTGCGCCAGTAACAAGACTCGGCTACGACCTCGCCGACTACCTCGTCTTGCTCGCTGAATTCCAGAGGTCTCCGCTGCGCCTCCGCAGGTCACCCCCCCCCCCCCCCCTCCTCATGAGAACCCATGCAGAAGATCGGGCCTACTTATCGGAACAAGAGCTGTCCAAAGTCAGGCGGAAAAACCTTTGCCCTCTACTGTGCCAGTCCCGGACCATCCTCCGCAGAAACCTGTCCACTGCGTCCCAGCGTTCGGAAACGCTCGCAGCCTAGGATCCATAGGAGAGGGCGTCCCTAGGGCTATCTCTCCCTCTCCACGATTGATGTTGCAGATGGAGGTAACAACGGATGCGGGTCCTACCGTTTCCCGGGTCTCTGCCTTCCTGGACTCCGGCTCAGCGGAACTTTATACATGCCTCCTTGGTGTCCCCATTACCACCTTGCCATGATCCACCTTGGAAGAAGCCCCTGCTCATCTCTTTCATCAGTGGGGAGCTCCTTCATGACTCCATACAGTTTGTAACCCGGGCAAGTGTCCTCTACGTGTAGGGTCTTGCACAAGGAGAGATCTCCTTTCACTTCTGCTCTCCGTGCGTTCCTCGGCGATCCTGTTGGGGCTACCCTGGCTGCAACTCACGCCCCTACGCTGGACTGGAAGACGAGGCGAGGTCTCCATTGGGACGAAGTGTCCATGGGGGGGGGGGGGGGGGGGGACCTCAGTCTGGTGAGGCAACCACCCCGGTGCCCACCTTGCTCTCCACAGCCGTCTTTCAAGCCCCTGACAGTCCTGCCAGCGAGTAACCTGGCCGTTGGGGCGTATTACTTGGAGAAACACTGAGACGTTGCGGCCCCATTCGACCGTATACTGTCCCAATCGACCATCTCTCCCGGAACCAGTCCCCCGCGGGAAGGGTAACCCGCGTGTCCATGCCGGAATCCAGGCCCATGAAGGCCTATATCCAGGAAACCTGCAGAAAGGTTTTAATTCGCAAGATCCTGCTCACCAGCCGGTGCTGGTTTCTTCCTTTTGTGCAGAATAAGATGCTCACTTCGTCCGTGCATTGATTAGAGGTAGGGCCTAAACAAGATCACGTTGAAGATTCTCTATCCCCTAACTGCAGATCCTCTGGTGCTCTTCTACCAGCTCCGTGTAGCCAAGGTACTCCAATTGGAACTAAAGGGTGCCTACAAAGCTTACCGAATTCGTGAGGGGACGAGAGGAAGACGGCATTTAATACTCGTGACGGCATGTTATGTATATTTCGAAGTGCCCATTGGCCTATGCAACGCTCCTGCTGTAATTCAGGAATTTGTCAAGAACATCTTCAGGGAAACCTTCTTATAACCTGCATCATAGTGTATCTAGACGATATCCTGATCTTCTCTCCGGACATGCAGACCCATCGGGCCACTAGGTCGCCAGGTTCTACTACATTGCGTAACAAGAGACTGTACCAAGCTGGATAAGTGTCGGTACCACCGGGGCCAAGCCTCCCTTCCTCGGGAAAATTTGTCTCCAATCGAGGTCTACAGATGGATCCAGCTAAACTCGCTTGCAATCCACAGTGGCCACGACCTGTCGGTCTTCGGCTATACACCGCTTCCTGGGGTTCGCCTACTACTACCCGCATTCATTCGAATTTTTTCTAATTTGGTGGCTACCAATCGTGGCCCTGTACTAGGAAGAACCAAGCCCCCAAATGTTTGCCCCCGGCAGCCTGAGAAAGCATTCATCGAAGTAAAAGACAGCGTTTGCCTCTGCACCTATATTGGACCGACCAGATCCGGAGAAAACCCTTCTCTTTAGAGGTGGATGCCTCTTCTGTAGGAAGCCAGGGCCATTCTTACGCAGAAGGGTCCCAAGGGCAGTCACTCACTTGCGTTTTTATTTCTCGAATACCTTCTCGCCGGCGGAACGTAACTAAGCCAATAGGAGATCGGAGCTTTTGGCATCAAATTGCTCTGGAAGGATGGCGACATTTGCTGGAGGGAGCCCGACACCCATTCAACTTCTTCACGGACCAGCAAGAATCTCAGTACCTCCAGACGGCCCAGCGTTTGAATCCTCGCCAGGCCCATGTGGTCACGTCTTTTTGTCCTCCCGGTATAGACTTCAAGATTTCACTTCCGGACGGCCGAAAAGAATTGTCATGACGATGCCCTCTCCCGTGTCTCTGACGTTACCGGAGGAAGAACCAGTGTCCTCATGCACATAATTGCTCTGCGAACGGCCCCCTGATCCACGCTGCTCCTGTGTATCTTCAGAGTGTACCACCGTGCTAAAACCTATGTCGCTCCGGCGCTCAGGGCGGAGAATACAGGATATGGGCATAGTTCTCTTCTGTCCGCCACCCCGGGATACAGAAGTCCCACACGCATATCTCACGCGCAACTGGTGCCAACCCTGCCCTAGGACATCATGACTGTTCTCTCCTGTGTCACAGTGTGCCCAGAACAAGGTCCCCACGCCATAGTCACATGGGCCTCTTAGTTTCCTCATGCCCATTCCAGAGTCACCTAGGACACATATAGGCAGGACTTCATCACTGACCTTCCGCCCTCTTCGGGGAATTCAGTCATCGTTGTGGGTCACTGGACGCGATTTTAAAAAATGTCTCCACTTCGTGCCACTTCGCTTTTCTTCCCCTCGTCTCCACAACTGTCGGTCATTTTCTTCCAGCACATTTTCGCCTGCATGGATTACCCTGCATACGTGTCTGACGGGGCGTTCAGTTTGTCTCCGAGGATTTTGGCAGGGCCCTATGTTCTCGTTAACAAGTCAAAGTTGGACTTTTCTTCCTGCTATCATCCCCAGACAAAAGGTCAAGTGGAGAGAGTAAATCAGTATTTTTCGAATACCTGCGTCATTGTCGTGTCCGGTCGTCAGAGACAACTGGGCCGAGTGCTTCCGTGGGTTGAGTACTCTTATAACCATCGGTTACTCTGACTCTACGGTGTTTCTCCATTCCTTTGTGGTCTACGGTCGTCACCTATGCCCTCACCCTCCCCTTGCTACAGCGTCCGAGGTTTTCCGGCTGGGATAACCAAGTGCGAACATCAAGGCCCTTTGGCAGGAGACTCGACTTGCCTTACTCCGT
>JAODAL010029516.1:0-51469 GCA_025379985.1 Phyllomedusa bahiana | reverse complement strand
CTGCCCCCCAAAATTAAAAAAGTCCCGGGGAAAAAAAGGGTCTTTAACCCCACCATTTTTTTTTTACTGGACTTTGGGCTTTTACCTGTCCGGGGCCCGTGACCCAAAACCTGCTGACCCCCAATTAAAAATGCCGGGGAAAAAAGGGTCTTTCAACCACCATTTTAGTTTACTGGAATTTACTGCCCTGCCCGGGGGGAGCGTTGCCCTCCGATGATTTGCGGACCAATTGAGCTTCACTTGGAAATACTGGTGGTTAACGCTCCTGTTCCACCCAGGTCCCCTTTTTCTTGGCATTCTTTTTCTTATTTTACTCAACGTGCTGGAGGAAATTGTCTCTGTAATTTTTGTTCTCTGTCCGTGCTCCATACTCCATGTCCTCTGAAAAACCCTTTACATCTGGTAATTTTTCCCCTTGTACCTCCCTTGTACAATTAGAGGAATTTTTTTACCAGCTATTTTGTACATGCAAGTTTTTTAGTAGTTTAATTCTAGAAAACACTTTTTTAAAAGGATGGAAATCCCACCATGTCTTTGTTTTTTTTTTCTTTTTTTAGTATTAAATGGGTTGTCTCAATACAGGGATTGATAGCTATGTTTAAGATATTGCAATAAAATTTCATTTTGCAATATGTGTCCTTTAAACAGTGTCCTCCCTATTCCTGTTTCTGACACACCATCACCCTTGAGCCACTCTTGACAATTGTGAAGAGCAAATGTCTGTTAGAAACAACATTTTTTTTAAAATAGGACCTGTAAGTATAGCTGCATTTCAAAGCAAAATCCCCAAAAATTAAAAAGCATGACCCTTGAGGCCACTTTGGAAAATTTGTGAAGAAAAAATTGTCTGTTAGAAACAAATTTTTTTATAATAGGACCTGTAGTATAGCTGCATTCAAGCAAAATGCCCAAAAATTTAAAGATGACCTTGAGCCACTTGGACAATTGTAAAGGGAAAAATGCCTGTTAGACAACATTTTTTTTATAATAGGGACCTGTTGTTTTGCTGCATTTCCAAAGCAATAATGCCCCAAAAATTAAAATGACCCTCAGCCACTTTACAAATTGTGGGGGGAAAATGCCCTTTAGAAACAACATTTTTTTTAATAGGACCTGAGTTTTGCTGTTTTCAAGCACATGACCAAAAAAATTATAAAAATAAACTTCTCAGCCATTTAAAAATTGTGAGGGAGAAATGCCACTTAGAACCCACATTTTTTGTTCCAAAGGACCATGATTTTTGTGTTATCTCACAGTCAACCATGACCCAAAAAAATTATTAATATGACTTCTCAGCATTTATTAAAAATTGTGAGGGAAAATGCCACTTAAAGCCATTTTCTGTTAAAAGGACCAAATTTTTGCTGTATCTACAGCAACATACCCAAAAAATTATAAAAACTTCTAGATATTTAAAATTTTGGGAAAAATCCTGTTGTCACGAAACCTTGCTGTCTTTAACAGTCTCCTCACAGCAAAATGAATGTTGGGATAAGAGAATAAAATTGCAGTAAGAAATGATTCTTTTAAAGAAAACGTTTTCAGAGGACCATTTCTGTTTGAAAAGGAATGTGAAAGGAGGAACGGCAAACTAATCGGTGACCTCGGCAATTGGTGGCCACAACATCTTCAGAGATCATTGCCTGATTAATTCTTGATGAAAGTCATACGATCCACATTATCTGTGGAAAAGCCGGAGGATGGGATGCGTTTGTCTGTAATGGGACTCCTCCAGCTGTGCTTGTAGGTTTCCGCTCAGATATGACGCTGGCTGTGTGCAGGACAACACCTATCTATGGCCGTCGTGATACGAGCCAGCTCGGGCCATTGTCCTTTTTTGGATCCCAGAAGGTCTATTGGGTCCGGAACTACATCTAAATCATCGGTGATTGAGACGCAGATAGTTGGTGCACCATGTATCTTAGCTGATTCTGTGTGTTGGATGTGTGCCCTGCATTCTTGCGTTGGTGAGGTGGGTAAACAAAGATTGCCAGAGGTCAACCACTAGACTTCTGCCACCTTGACCTGCTGTGCTGCCGCTACGGCCTACTTGGCATACTCTACTGCTGTCACGGTCGCTGATGTTGTTTCCACCATGACATTTGGGGAACGTGAAGCAAGACGCAAAAGTTGTCTCCAATTGAAATCAATCTGCAAGGTCTCCATTTCTGCATTTTTCTCTTATTTGGGTGGGTGTGAAGGAAAGTGGCTGATTTTTGTTTTGTACCGGGTGATCAGGAGGGTGGCCTCCCTGTAAATGTTTGTTCATTTTGATGGCCTTAATGCGGGATATGTTGGAGGAATGGAGCTTCCATGCATCATGGGGTGTGAGATGGTGCCTTGATTCCCAAGCCTCTGGGTCGAGGGGCACTAGCAAAACGGATCTCCTCCATCTTCCTCCTCCGCCTCAATTCGCGCCAACCTCTTTCCAAGGCAGGGACGTCAGTAACATCGGTGTTCTAGGAATACCATCTCCTCCTTCTCCTCCTCTCCTCCTCCGCTTGCCTCCGGCACAGCTTCAAACACAGCTCTGACTTGCTGAGATGATGCACCCGGAGGACTGATGCGCCACCTTGCACTAGCTCTGGACCCGAACCACTGCCTAATTAAAGACCGATAAATTGTGAAACTGTCGGGCCTTGTGGATTTGAGGGAGAAATGTCTCCGTGTCCGCATCTGTGTCCGTCTTCCGCCTCCGTCCTGGCTGGGGACCTGTTGTTTCAGAGTGTCCAAGATGTTCCAGAACTAAGAATCCACCACATTGCTTCATGCTGACAAGGGCATTGTCCGCTCTGACCATTTTGGTGGCTTCTTCAATATCTGGCAAGGATGTTGCAGAGCTTCTTTCACTGCATCCCTCTCGGTGGTTCAACACCCCGAGGTCCGTACCGCTGCTGTCAGGCCATGTGTCCAATTCGTACTGCGTAATGGCATTGCGTGCTGCCACAATCGCTTGAGCATGTGGAGGGTGGAATTCCAGCGTGTTGCCACGTCAACATTGAGACGGTTGACGGGTGGGGGCGAGCTGACGTGCAACGGCGCCAGGCGGGGACGAAGCAGTGGTGCGAACGGCGGACTTGCAGTGCGAACTCAGACCTCGAGCCTTCTTCAGCAGGAGTCCTGACTCCGAGGGAGCTCTTTTTGAAATTTCTGGTCGACAAGGTTCATGACATGTGCCAGGCAAAAGGGGGATTGTGCTCCAGCCTAACCGATCTTAAGGGCGGCCATCAGATTTTCGCCCGTTATGCATCACCACCTTGCCTGGCACATGGTTCTTTGCCACCATGCCAGCGCGTCCGGGTCTTCTCGTTGCTTAGAGACGTACACAGTCCTGACCTGTGTCTTGTGGACGGTTCTCCAAGGCAGATTAATTTCAACTTGGCCTGGAGTCTCTGGGAACGTGATGCCACCAAAGGACCTGGGGGGAGGAAAGAGCCCTGCACCATCCCTGCGGTTTTGAAGAGCGTGCGCCGAGCCCTGAGAGCCAAACCGTCACCCCCAGTGACATCCACCCAGCTCACCCAGTGAGCGTCACAGAGATATAGCGGGCCTTGGGCCGTGCTTACTAGTCCATGTCGTCGGTGGTGAGATGGACTTTTTCCGGACACGATGCAGCAAACGCGCTTGAAATTTTTTAGATGACACGTGCTGGCCAGGGCAGGGACGGCTTTTCTGGCAAAGTAATGCTGCTCTGGCATTCTGGTATTGGGGGCAGGCGAGGGCCATGACGTGGCGGAACCCATCTGTGTCCCAACCAGACGGAAAAAGGCAAACATTTCCCAAGGCCAAAAGCCTGGGCGGCAATGCCGACATTCAGACTTTTGGCTTTGGGATGTTTTGGGGTTAAGGTGTTTCTTCTGCTTCCCAAACCTGGGGGAAAGACAGAAGGTGGCTTGCATAGACTGGCCGCTGTTACGGCGATGCAGATAGTCAAACTGGCGGAAGGAGGAAGGGGTAGGATGGGTCTCTGGTGGTGCTGGTGGTAACACGGGCGGACGGTGGAGCTGGACGCGGAAGGGGCTGATACCTGATCATTGACTTCTGAGAGGACATGGGCAGCGGAGGAACGCTTGGTGGTGGCGCGAGAGGAGAGGCGGAGAGGAGACAGAAGGGTGTGACAGTGGTTGGAGGCCGGCATCGGTCTGGCCTTTTTTGGGCCAATGAGTTTCACTCCATTTCAAACTCATGCTTTCGCTGCATGTGACTTGACATGTTGGTGGTGGTTAACCACCTGAGGTTCTTGGCCCTCTACTTATGTGTTTTACGCAAAGGCGGATTTGACACGCTGGTGAATCAGAGGCTTGGTCATAGGAAGGCCCAGGCTTTGAGAGAGGTCTTGGGGACCTTTTTGACGGCGAGATTAAAGCGAAAGGAGCGGGGTTTGCGCTGACCGTGGCTGAGGGAATATATCAGCGGACTTCTGCGAACCGCCCTTTCCCTTTTTTGTGGGCGGGACCGTAGTGACACTCACACCATCGTCTTCCCCTCGTCCACTGATGAAGCGCTCGCAAGCAAATTCTTGCGAAAAAAGGGACTGGATGGGATCCGAATGTGTCATCATCATCCTCAGCATCAAACACAGGGGATTGTCGTCCTGACTTCTGCTTCCAGAAGCTGCGGGCTACAAAGCAAGGGGACACTGCACTGCAAGGCCGTTGCCGTACGCCGGGGATTTTTGCGATTGACCGGCTTCCTTCACTCCTCTGATGGCATCAGTAACTGGGCGTCTGAGCAGACTAAATTAAATCCTCTTGATCTTTTAAACATGCCTTCTGTACCCCAAAACCGCATTTTTTCATCAAAGAGGTCTTCAGACAAATGGTTACCACAGTGGTGGGTACACGAGTAGTTGACATTTGGGCTGCTTCATGTTGGGCGGATGCTGTGATGCTGATGACGACATTTGTGGCCGTGACTGCCGAGGACGAGGGAGGTAAGACTTGCTAGATGCGGTTGCATTAACCACTGAAGGACAGATTGGCGACGATGTTCTTTACTTAGATTCACGGGCCCTGACCCAGCGATGTCAGGCCCCTGTCAGTACTGCAATGACGATCCGCTGGCATGAGTGTGTTGGCCAAGCACTGGAAGGAGCACCTTTCTCTCGTACCTTCTACCTCCATGTGTCTACCCCCCTCTTTGCTCGCTTACCACCTGCATTTCGCTCCATGTTCGAAATATAATATTTGAGAAGGTATGGAATAGTTTAGGCAAAAGATCTTATAAAAAAGACGGCAAAACACGCTATTCTAAAAATCCTCTAATCAAAACAAAATTGCTTGGATTCAAATTTAACTGCAAGGTGTTATCACAAATCTGGACTGGGCAAAAGTCCAAAAAAACCGTATAAGTATGTTTTGGTATAATAAAACGGTCTAATTTTTTGCACCTTTCTTTCACCTGTGGTGTATATAGAATTACTGTTTTAAGATTTTCGTAGATGCTGCTTCAATGAACAATGACTGGTTGTGCAAAGATCAAAAAAAAACACGTAACTGTTATGTTTTGATATAATAAATGGTATTTTTTGTCACCTTTCCAATTCACTGTGGTGAATATAGATTTGCTGGTTTTAAGATTTACGTTGATGCCTGCGTCAATGAACAATGCTGGGAGCGCAAAAAGTCAAAAAAACACCGTAACTATTATGTTTTGTATAATAAACGATATTTTTTGCACCTTTCAATTCCCTGTGGGGATATTGAATTGCTGTTTTAAGATTTTAAGTTAGATGCTGCGTATTGAACAATGCTGGGTGTGCAATAAGTAAAAAAACACGTAAACTGTTATGTTTTGATATAAATAAACGGTTTATTTTTGCACCTTTCAATTCACCTGTGGTGAAGATTAGAATTGCTGTTTTAAGATTTAGTAGATGCTGCAGTCAATGGAACAATGCTGGGCTGCGCACAAAAGTCAAAAAAACACGTAATGTTATGTTTTTGGTATATAAACGGTTTTTTTTGCACCTTTTCAATTCACTGTGGTTGATATAGAATTGCTGTTTTAAGATTTAGGTAAGATGCTGCGTCAATGAACAATGCTGGGTGCGCCATAGTCAAAAATATCACGTAATGTTATGTTTTGGTATAATAAACGATATTTTTTGCACCGTACAATCACCTGTGGTGGATATAGAATTGCTGTTTTAAGATTTACGTAGATGCGCGTCAATGAAACATTGCCTGGGTGTTGCAAAAGTCAAAAAACACGTATAAATGTTATGTTTTGATTATAAAATAAACGGTAATTTTTGCAACTTTAAAATTCACCTGTGGTGAATATAGAATTGCTGTTTTAAGATTTACGTAGATGCTTGTCAATGAACATTAATGGGTGCGCAAAAGTGCCAAAAAACACGTAAAATGTTTTGTTTTGGTTTATAATAAACGTATTTTTTGCACCTTTCAATTCACCTGTGGTGTTTATTGAATTGCTGTTTTAAGATTTAAGTAGATGCTGCTCAATGAACAATGCTGGGTGTGCCACAAAAGTCTCAAAAAAACGTAACTGTTATGTTTGATATAATATTCGGTTATTTTTTGCACCTTTCACAATTCACCTGTGGTGAATATAGAATTGCTGTTTTAAGTTTTACGTAGATGCTGCGACAATGAAACAATGATGGTGCGCATAGAGTCAAAAAAAGTAATGTTATGTTTCTGGTTAACACACGTATTTTTTGCCCACCTTTCAATTCACTGTGGTGATATAGAAATGCTGTTTTAAGATTTACGTTAGTTGCTGCGTCAATGAAACACAAATGCTGGGTGTGCAAAAGTCAAAAAAACACGTACTGTTATGTTTTGATATAATAAACGGTTATTTTTTGACCTTTCACAATTCACCTGTGGTTGAATATAGAATTGCTGTTTTAAGATTCACGTAGTAGAAGATGCTGCATCAATGAACAATTGCTGGGTGGCGCAAAAGTCCAATTAAACACGTATACTGTTATGTTTTGGTATAATAAACTGTAATTTTTGCACCTTCACATTCACCTGTGGTGAATATAGAATTGCTTTTTTAAGATTTACGTTGATGCTGCATCAATATACCAATGCTGGGGTGCGCAAAAAGTCAAAAAAACACGTAATGTGATTTTTTTCGTCGTACACGGTTTTTTTTTGGCAAAAAACAACCTGTGTGACTACAAGATTGTGGTTTGAAATTTAAACTGCAAGGTAAATATATCAACGTCACAGGTGTAATGGGAAATTAAAATTGAACCCCTATCTGAAATGTATACTGTATAAAAGTGGATTTTGCAGCAAACAAGGGCCCTGCAGTTACTAAAAAGATTTTGTATCCAATATGTTCGGCCCCCCAAAAAACCCAGGAAATATTTAAATAGAAAACTTGTTAATAATAAAGTATTCCATAAAATGTCTCCCTAAGTTTTGTGAATTTTTTCCCCGTGTTCTTTATGATAGAGCTTTTCTGTGTTCGCCCCCCCCCCCCCCCCCCCCGACCACCGCCGGAATTTTTTAGCGGTAGATGCGCTTTTTAAAAACTCTGCTAAAATACATAAAAACTTCAAAATCCTAAAAAACAAATTGGAAGGGTCCAGCTAATAGTAGAGGTTTTTTTGTGCAAAATAGACTAAATTTCCTGAGCGTTTGGCCCCCCAGGCAGAGCGCAGGTCCTATCCCTATGAGATTGAGAGACACTGAGGTGAAAAAAGGAAAACGCTGTTTATGTAAAAAGAGGTCATGGATTTTTCCCGCCAACCAACCAAACACATCCCAGTCATACGTCGCACACAATCTCACCGTCTTTCTTTAATCTGATTTTGCTGGCCCCCAAAATTACAGGGGAAGCGCCGAAAAAAGGGGGGATCTTTTGATGGCACGATTTTTAAACCCTTAATTTCGCTGATCTGGAAATTTTGAAACCCATAAAAAAACCTTGCCCATTTTAACTTTGTCGATAAAAATCGCTCAACCTATTTAAGGCCCTTTTTTTAAAAAGGACTTTTTAGTTCTATTTTTTCATTGGTTTTTCCCACATTTAGCTTTTTTGAGCCCGTATTTGAAGCCAGAACAAGGAATAGATCATAATTGGAGGTCATATTAAAGAAAGACTGAGACTTCTTCTTGTTGTTAATTGTACTTTCTAACTTTTGAAAGTGGCAATCAGGAAAATTTCCAGTTGTGGTGCAATATGTGGGCCACACTTAAAAACATGCATAAACCACACACCCCTTGATACACAACTGTTTAACCCAGAAGCTTTTTGGGGCCTTTTGGCCCCCAGCTTACATTTTTGCTATTATCTGCAAAATTACTTTAGTTAAAATTTTTTGAAACTCCAGATATTCCTCAAGTATGTCATTGTTGTAATATCCAGTTGTTAAATATAATTTTTTTTCATAGGCATTATGGTGTAACAATGCTTGTTTGGTGAAAACTACATCTGTATGAATTTTGGGGCCTTTTAGGCCCCCCTGTTTTTATCATGTTCCCAGAAGTGTTTGTGTCTCAAGTTATTTTATTGTACTCAGTAATGCTGGTGGAGGGGGCCAGGGTGTGGATAATAACATGTGAGGATGTCATGTGATTTTTGGAGGGAGTGATAAGGCCATGACATCACCTCAGGCCCCTCTGAACACAGTAATGACTGTGTATTATGAGTATTGAGGACAGTATACACTGTGAGCTAATTGCGAAGGACTTGTGATAAGATAAGCTGTTGTGAGGAAATCTGTTTCATTTTCTAACATCTAGTCAGCAATGGCACAGTCTTCCTCCAAGTGTCTGACTGACCAAGAGTTGAAGCGATTAGTTTTCAAAGCGATGATGAAAGTGAACTATCTTTGTCTGATGAAGAATATCTGCCACCAGCTAATCAAACATCCTCATCCAGTGATTCTTCTGATGATGAAGAAGGAATCTAGTGGATCCTCAAGAAGTGATAAGTAGAACATCCAAAACGAATGTTTTTTTGGAACAGTAATCCTACATTAGTTGGACGTACTCCAATACACAATATTGTGAGACAGGCTCAAGGAGCTGTGGGAGAGTCCAGTTACTTTACCCCTAAAGATGTATTCTGTACTTATTTTTCTGACAATATTGCAGAAGAGGTCCTATTATTTTTAAAACCCTAAAGGAAGACGAAACGCTTCTGCAAAAAATAAAGTCCTGGAAAAATATCTCAAAAGAGGAACTTTATGCATATACTGTATTGGACTTTTCCTGCTGGCAGGGAGTCAAAAATCGTATGATTTCCCAATACGAGAATTATTTCTGGACCTACTTTTGATCCACACAAATAAGGCGACAATGTCATGGGGCAGATTGAGGAAATTAGAAGAATCATTCGCTTTGATGATAAGCGAACTCGTGCAGCGAGGTTTGAACAGACAAATTAGCCCCTATCAGTTATATCTGGAACATATTTATCAAAAATGCACAAAACTTTACAATCCTAGTACTAATGTTACTGTAGATAAGCAACTTGTACCGTTCAGAGGACGCTGCAAAATTTAAACAAAACATGCCCACAAGCCAGCCAAATAAGGATTAAAATCTTCTGGATGTGTGATTTGAATTATTATGGCATAAATGGCGTTATCTACTGAGGCAAAGAGGTTGGTGCACCAGTACAGAAGGATCTGGGGTCTGAAATAGGCAAAACTCTTGCTGTTCCAATTTTCAATTCAGGTAGAAATATCACCATGGACAATTATTTCACCAATGTTGAACTAGGCAATTTTCTGCTTGCAAAAGCTATTACACTTGTTGGTACTATAAAGCAAAACAGACGAGAAATTCCAGCAGCACTCAAACACAATCGTCAGCGAGCACTTTATGAGATTGTCTTTGGTATCTTACAAGGCGAAGAAGGAGAAATCTGTAATTTTACTCAGTACCATGCATCATGATTGCAGTGTTGACAGCAATAACCAAAAATTGAAACCAGACATCATCCTGCATTACAATGCAATAAAATGAGGTGTAGATAAAATGGATGAGATGGTGGGAGAATATTCGTGCAAGAGGCAAACAAAACGTGGGCCCATAGTACTATTTTCAAATATCTTGATGTAGCAGCCCTAAATTTCATTCATTATTTATACAGAAACTCATCCGGAATTTCTGCACAGAGGAAGGACAGGAGACGCTTATTCTTTAAGTACCTTTGTCATGAACTTGTAATGCCTCACAAAGATAGAGCGAAGCGACTTGAAATGCTTGCCAAGCAAACAAAGAAGCAATGAAAACGTGGCGTACAGTTTCAGATTATTCCAGAGCCAGGAGAAAAAAAGAAAGCGTTGTTTCATGTGTTTCCAGAAAAAACATAGAGAGGAAAACTGAGCGTAATGTTTCCACTTGTAAGGAAAACTGTTTGCAAAGAACACTCTTCTGAAAAAATAACAATGTCAGAATTGTTTGGAAGGGCTAATATAATAGAAAAGAAAGTTAGAATAAAAATGTAGCTGCAGCTAGTTTGCTATAGATTTCTATGCATTTTTGTGTGTTTTCATGTCTTTGCGTGAAATTTTTGGGAAAAAAAAGATTTTTTTGGTGTTTTTCTGTAAAAAATTATAATTAAAATGTTGTCCACTATTATTTTTTTACTGAGCAATTTTGAAATAAACTTGTGAAAGTTATTTAAGTGTGTTTTTCTACATTATGTGCATGGGGGCCTAAAAGGCCCCCATGACGTTAATATGTATATTTGGGATATAAAAGAAAAAAACACAAAGGGGGCGCACAATAGTGAAGATGGTAAAAATAGAGAATGATTCAAAAGTAGGTGGATGTGCTTACCTTCTGAGGTTGCGCTCTTATTATAGAGCACAACTCTCCCTATGCGCTTGCAGGGCTTTGTGGTGCCGTAGCCCTTATCACGGTGGCCGCTGGTCTGGTTTGTTCCGAGGTTCAGATGAACGCCGGATAGATGAAAATACTAAGATAAAATGGCGGACCCAGCGCACGTGGAATTAGGAAAAAAAAGCCAAGGTTCTGACTTATAGGTAAGTGTCTTTAATTCTTAAAAGATGCAGGGGTAGTAGACCCTCGCACCATTAAAAACTCAGGACAATAAAAAACCCTGTCTCTAAAACATAGTTGAGCGCACTCACTCAGCTATATTTAGACCTCTGCACCTTATTTCAGTCTGTATATTGCCTTCTTTATTTATGCTCTGGGGTCTTTTTCCTTAATATCTTAAAGGGGTTTTACCACGAAGTAGAATTGACGGGGGAAGCTTGCAAATTGAATAATAAACATTTTCCTCATTCATCATTATTAAAAATTCTGCACTGTTTTTGTTTTAGCTGCTCCTTTAGTGACCCATAGTGTACAGCTCGTCTCCAGGGGATACGACCAGGGCTGAGAGCTTCTCAGTCCCGGTCGTACATGCTCATACATCACCTCTCCTCTCAGGCAGCTACTGAGTGTTCAAACCCCAGGTGCTGTCATTCTACTCCCGTCCTCTGTTCTCCTTTAGTAGTTAGTCAAACAATGCAAATAAATAAAACAAAAGAAACCTCAATCAGGTCTATGCATTGATAAAGAGAAAAAAATCCACAGGTTTGGTTTCTGCAAGGATTTGAACCTAGGACCCTTGTGCTGTGAGGCAAAATATTTACCACTGAGCTATATTGTAGCTACTCACAGCTCTATACATAAACAGACCTTTCTTTGAGTAGAGAGAGGAAAGCCCTGGTGATGTCATCCTGATGGGTCACATGATATGCAATTCCAAAAAATCACACACTCCCACTTCTGAGCACACACAGCTGAAGAGCTGGCTGCAGGATGTATGAAATGAGATCGTGGCAAAACCCCTTTAATATCCCTTTTTTCTTACATCTTTACTACTATGTAGTCATTTCCTACTACTTGTTCTATTTCATTATGTGGCTGATTTATGTTTGTAGGGATATTGTTTTACTATGCTGACCACATGTATTTCTGATTATTAGGCATATACTGTACATCTAAGGTTGTGTCTCACAATGCATTGTGTCTACATATGTATGTACAGTTGTTTCATGTTTTTGTCTTTCTTAGTAAAATATTATTTTGATGGAGCTTGCTGTTAATGTTTTTGGTGTGTTCTATGTTTTTTTGGCATTTTCTTCCAGTCTTTATTATTATTGTTTTCTGACCACAAGTGACAACCTCTTCATTCTCATACACAGTCAGCTCGCAGCTAGCTAGGAGCCGACCTTTGCAATTGACTTTACATTGTGGAGACACCCTTTAAGGCTGGATTCACACATTAAACTTCTTGAACTTATTAAAAACACCTGCAACAATTAAAAATCATTCTAATACAAAAAGCTGCCTTTTTGCATTTGATAGGCTGCTGTAGCCCTAGTGATGTCACTATAGCTTGCCAGCCATTTCATGCACGTGAGGAACCTGTGAGCTGCCAGATGGAGCACTTTGTTACAGGCATATGAGTGGAAGTCAGGGAGTGGAAGGTTATTGTTTTTTATTATATACCAAGTGAGAATTGTTTACAATTGTATACAGGTGTGTTTTACTCTTGTGAACTACAGAAAGTTACTGTACGGGGGCATTTTTGAAGTGTTTGCAAAACATGCAATATGGAGGAATGACAGTGTACTGAGAATTTTATATGGTGTTATGTTATGAAATAGCTACGCTTCTTCCTCTGTATAGTTATATACAGTTATTTAATCATTGGGGGTATGCAGAAATATTAGTGCTGGTGTCTTTATCTTTAAGTACATTGTGAAATTGTGGGAACACAGCAGAAAGGTTCCTGTGACATTTTTTAGCAGCTTCTTCTGATTTTACCATATTGCAGTTTATACCTAAACTATTACGATTTAAAATGAATTATGGAAAAATAATCATCAAATTTTATGCCATTTTCTTGTTTATTTTTCAGAATAAAATTATTAAAGCACAAGGAATCGAAATTGATGGCATATTTAATGAAGTCATATCTTCTTTGGTAATTCGCCTTTTCTGTTGCATATTCATTATTAATAATGTAAAGTATACATGAATTTTCTTTGTGGATAATATTATTTTCTACAATCACATTTATGATTCAGATTTGGAATAGCACTACTATAACCAGCTGATATGTCATAGCTGATATATCATAGCTGGTTATAGCATGGTAGATAAATTTATAAGTAATATACACTCACCGGCCACTTTATTAGGTACACCATGCTAGTAACGGGTTGGACCCCCTTTTGCCTTCAGAACTGCCTCAATTCTTCGTGGCATAGATTCAACAAGGTGTTGCAACGATGCTGAATTGGTACCAAGGGGCCCAAAGAGTGCCAAGAAAATATTCCCCACACCATGACACCACCACCACCAGCCTGAACCGTTGATACAAGGCAGGATGGATTCATGCTTTCATGTTGTTGACGCCAAATTCTGACCCTACCATCCGAATGTCGCAGCAGAAATCGAGACTCATCAGACCAGGCAACGTTTTTCCAATCTTCTACTGTCCAATTTCGATGAGCTTGGGCAAATTGGAGCCTCAGTTTCCTGTTCTTAGCTGAAAGGAGTGGCACCCGGTGTGGTCTTCTGCTGCTGTAGCCCATCTGCCTCAAAGTTCGCCGTACTGTGCGTTCAGAGATGCTCTTCTGCCTACCTTGGTTGTAACGGGTGGCTATTTGAGTCACTGTTGCCTTTCTATCAGCTCGAACCAGTCTGCCTATTCTCCTTTGACCTCTGGCATCAACAAGGGCATTTCCGCCCACAGGACTGCCGCTCACTGGATGTTTTTTCTTTTTCGGACCATTCTCTGTAAACCCTAGAGATGGTTGTGCGTGAAAATCCCAGGAGATCAGCAGTTTCTGAAATACTCAGACCAGCCCTTCTGGCACCAACAACCATGCCACGTTCAAAGGCACTCAAATCACCTTTCTTCCCCATACTGATGCTCGGTTTGAACTGCAGGAGATTGTCTTGACCATGTCTACATGCCTAAATGCACTGAGTTGCCGCCATGTGATTGGCTAATTAGAAATTAAGTGTTAACGAGCAGTTGGACAGGTGTACCTAATAAAGTGGCCGGTGAGTGTATACACAAATAGACTACTATAGTACATGAAGCAACATTAGAAATTAATTTTGGGAATGATTTATCAGTCTCCGCATATTCAGCAAAGCAGGCAGATTATATTACAAATACTTGATAAATCACATTAATAAATAAGAATAACACGGTTTATGTTTTATCTTAAGTGTTGAATTGTACGGTTAAGGCAATGTAAGATATCTTTTTGGAAAATTAAAAAAAATTACTTAAAGGAGTTGTCTCATTAATAGTTTTCAGCCTCTGTCTGTGAATGGGAGTTGAATTGAGGGGCGTGCTTGCTTGTCGGCCTCTTCTCCCCCCTGTCCCCCATTCCCCCCCCCCCACCGGCAGCTATCCGCCCGTAACTTCTATACAGCTGGGGGATTGCTGCCAGAGTTAAACCCCCGTGTGTGCCTGCCTAGAGAGGTCATGATTGCTAATTTGCAGAGGGGATACAAGTGTTCTATACCCTCTGCTTAGCTTACATATCTCCACATCTCCAGCAACAACAAACAAACCCCTTTAGAACAAACACAGACAAGCTGCAAAATGTTATCCCGGATGTTTTCCCTAGTACAGCAAAAGCATGAACTGTTCACAAGCCTCCCTGATCTGTATAGTATATTATAGTTACCCGCTCCACAGACATATCATGATTATAGTAACCCGACAGGGTCACTGCTGTCACATCTATCTGTGTAGAGAGCAGGAGGAAGCAGGCACACACAGGGGTTTAAACCAGGCAGCACGGAAATTTGAAACCAGAGTCCTCCCTCCCCCTCCCTCCCCCACAGAAGCATTCTGTGCGGGAGGGGCTCTCTGCTCCGACCTGTAGTGAGTCATACAGACCTGACAGCCAGTAAGATAAGGATCAACAGGTCTGCTGCTATAGAAACTTGAGAAGCTGATGTAGTAATACTAACAGGGCTAGCTCAAAATCAGTAGGACATTTGTAATGAACATATATTGCAAAGCTGCTTGCTTTTTAAAGATCTTTTAATTAAAACCCAATCATTGTAGCGAGACAACCCCTTTAACATACAAATAAATCTCTACTTGTAAAGTTGCAAAGAAATTTTATTTCCTATCTTTTTTTCTTTTACAGAAAATTTACTTTGGTCCACTTTTGACTGCAGTTTTACAAACTCTTGGCTCAGTCCTTACTCTAGTTGCAACTCTTGTTAATAATCTTCTTAATGGACTTCTTGGTGGAGTTCTCGGTGGAAAAGGTGGACTTCTTGGTGGAGTTCTCGGCGGTGGAAAAGGTGGGCTTCTCAAAGGAGTTCTCGGCGGTGAAAATGGTGGACTTCTTGATGGAGTTCTCGGCGGTGAAAAAGGTGGACTTCTCAATGGAGTTCTCGGCAGTGAAAAAGGTGGACTTCTTGATGGAGTTCTTGGCGGTGAAAAGGTGGACTTCTCAATGGAGTTCTCGGCAGCGAAAATGGTGGACTTCTTGGTGGAGTTCTCGGCGGTGAAAAAGGTGGACTTCTCAATGGAGTTCTTGGCGGTGAAAATGGTGGACTTCTTGGTGGAGTTCTCGGCGGTGGAAAAGGTGGGCTTCTCAAAGGAGTTCTCGGCGGTGAAAATGGTGGACTTCTTGGTGGAGTTCTCGGCGGTGAAAAAGGTGGACTTCTCAATGGAGTTCTCGGCAGTGAAAATGGTGGACTTCTTGGTGGAGTTCTTGGCGGTGAAAAAGGTGGACTTCTCAATGGAGTTCTCGGCAGTGAAAATGGTGGACTTCTTGGTGGAGTTCTCGGCGGTGAAAAAGGTGGACTTCTCAATGGAGTTCTAGGCGGTGAAAATGGTGGACTTCTTGGTGGAGTTCTCGGCGGTGGAAAAGGTGGGCTTCTCAAAGGAGTTCTCGGTGGTGAAAATGGTGGACTTCTTGGTGGAGTTCTCGGCGGTGAAAAAGGTGGACTTCTCAATGGAGTTCTCGGCAGTGAAAATGGTGGACTTCTTGGTGGAGTTCTTGGTGGTGAAAAAGGTGGACTTCTCAATGGAGTTCTCTGCAGTGAAAATGGTGGACTTCTTGGTGGAGTTCTTGGAGGAGTTCTCGGCAGTGGAAAAGGTGGGCTTCTCAAAGGAGTTCTCGGCGGTGAAAATGGTGGACTTCATGGTGGACTTCGTGGCGGTGAAAAAGGTGGACTTCTCAATGGAGTTCTCGGCAGTGAAAATGGTGGACTTCTTGGCGGTGAAAAAGGTGGACTTCTTAATGGACTTCTCGGCGGTGGAAAAGATTGATTTCTTGGTGTTCTTTAATTCAGTATACCACTGGTGAAAGGTAAAGTCTTTTTTTCCCTTAATCTTTTTAAATGATATGCATGAAATGTGACTTACAGAGCAGAGAATATATGAATATACAAATGTAAGAATTAGTCAGCAATGTTTTTCAATTTTGTGGTCTTAAAGGGCATTTTTGCTTACAGAGCCTACACCATCACAAATTATGTACACTCACAATGTGGTGGAAAATACTGTATATATACATTTAAGTGTTAACCCTCTGCCTTATCCCACTCTCAGATCTGGCCATCCACTTTTTGACAGACCTCTCATAGGGTCTATCAAGAGTATTTTTTGTCCCCTATACATCGACCCCTGAATTTGGAAGTAGAAAATACTGAATTGATATTTATAAATCTTAAGTATGTGTATCTGAAATTGTTTTTGATGTAATGTGGATTGACATATATGTTGACATCTGTATTCATGGCATTACACCAATTTTTTGAACTACACATGCATTTTTGGGGTAATTTGTAAATTATAGAAATAACACTATAAGTTTTAATCAGGATTTTGTAACTCTAACAGGCTCTTATATTGTACTTTTAACAACCTTCTTCTAATAAGTCAAGTAAAGCTATATATACATTGTCGGCCATGTACTAAAAAAAAACCAAAAACAAAAAAAACACAGAGTCATTGCAGACCGCTCCACCATAATTCTTCCATAGTCTGACAGCCCAAAATTTTTATGGTTGCTTCATGGCCAAGAGGTGCAGTTTACTATCCCTGAATAGACTTTTAACCCTACTGAGTGTGGCTAGTAAAGCATTTCCAAGATTTGTGAAGCCCATGTGTGGTATTGGTCTGAGCAAGGATTTTGAACTGGACCCTTGGAACCTCCTTCAGGGAATAAGTATATGCACATGAGTCCAGCAGTTCATTAAAAGACAGGAGGGTCAGGAAGAACATTGTATAGCCCCTTTCCTCTGCCCTGGAATGACTATACACATCACTTACACTTTATATAACCTGTGACACTCCATGATCAGGGTCTGGTAAGGAGGTCAGACAGTGTTTCTGTGTGCAGGCTCTTATTAATAGACCTGCATATAGCGGCCCCGGTTGACTCCCGCTCTATCAGTCAGGGCAGTGCTTGCTTCATACTGGGAAAGAAGGAGCATTACATGCCTGCCTCCCTCTATCTCTGCCAATTACTGGGCAGACAGTGTGTGTGAAAAAAAACATCTCACAACTCACATCCATTTTTATACTTAGTGAACTAGCATAACATTTACTAATACTTTGTTAACTGTTTATATATTCCAGACACTTCATTCATTCTCTTGACCAACAAAATGAAGTGAAGCAAAGAACGTATCTATCCTTTAATTTACAGATGATTTTCTTCTTCTATAAAAAATGATATTGTCTGATCAACAAAACTGTTAATGATTTTCTTTCCCTATTCTTTAAAATGAATAAAGTAGACATGTAGAACTGCACACAGATTTGAGTGTTTACTGAAATAGCATGTTCATTACATTTTAATTCTTCTTAAACTCACTTCAAGTGACAGGAAAGCCTAACAAGGGAAAAAGGCTCAGATTCTAAAATGCGGAATCATCAGAAAAGACATTGAAAAAGGTCTAGAATAGGAAACCACCATTAGGTCAGGCTTAAGATACTTTGGACTGGAAAGAAGGCTTAGGGTACGTCCACACAGCATGGTGTTTCAGACGGTTTTTCAGACGGTTTTCAGATTTTGAAACATCTGCAAAACCGACTGTCAACCATCCACATACATTTTAATAGGAAATCTGCGCTGTATTCGACACAGCTCCAATTTGCTGATGGTCTGATTTAAAATACAAAAACCCTCTAAAAAACTTGGAACATGCACATTCTTTTGCCTGGTTTAAGGGCAGAAAATGTACTGTTCAATGTACAGTCAAATCCACAAACTGCGGACAGAAACCTCCCCCATAACGGTCAAAAGCTGAAAAAATACCAGTCAGATTTTTTAATCATAATCTGACCAGTATTTAATGTATGCCGTATGGCCATTCTCTTACTGATCAATTCCATTGGTAAACTTGGTCATTAAGATTCCTCCAGCTACACTGTCTAGTGTAGTGCATTTACAGGCCATCAAAATCAGTGTGGTTTTATATCAGAAAAATCAATAATGATGGATATCTGTAGATTCTATGGTAATATGTAGATGGGTAGACTATTTGGGAGAGTGTACTATTATGAAATATAGTTTAGAAACATTTGGACTAAAGTGGATACAAATTCTGAGCAAGAGTTAGAAGCAATAAGTAGAAAAGTTAGATAAGAAACTAGTTTGTCCCATCTCTCCTCTTATATTTGCCCAATATATTGGACCACATACTTACAGTTTAATGGCTAGACTAAAGACTGAACCCAGTGGAAGCAACACGAGCCTCTGTGCTGATTGGGAGTATATAGCAGGTGCCAATAACTAGTGAGCAAAAGCTCACACACAAAAAATCCAACAAATGCAAAAAGGGAGACTTGGAGGTCTCCGAAAACGCACAATACACATCAATAATAACAAAGAAGTGAGGCCCTAAGGCCTGAAACATATGCTGATGTTTAAGTCCAATTCACAACAAAACAACCAATGACAAGCATAAGAACGCATACAGAAATAAATGATAGTATGACAGGACCATAATGTGCATGAGATAACAATATGTTAACAGTCCAAAAGTATATACCCGCAATGGTAAGGATACATTTTTAAGTTTAACAGGGGATAAGAGGGAGGGGGGGGGGGAGAGAGGAAAGAAAAAAAAAACCCACATGTACAGCCACTTACAGCATCAACACTTCAAAAGTGAGAATCAAAGTGGGGTCACAGTTTGTTCTAACGTAGGAAGTTATGGAACGTGGGGGAGTTTAGGAAGGTGAGCCAAGGGGTCCATGTCCTATGGAGCTGTTGCACCTGATCATAAGAAAGGGCCAGTAGCTCCTCCATATGATAGATGTGGGAAACCTCGCCATACCATTCTGAGATAGTAGGTGGATCAGAGGATCGCCAATGCCTAGGGATGATGGTCTTGGCGGCATGCAACAAATAGTGGAGTAACGATTTTTTATAGACCGTAATTGTGGAATCAAACATGAAAACTGCCTCAGGAGTCTTGGGTATCGAAAAGCTGGTAAGCTCCTGGATGATGTCAAAAATTGCATCCCAAAAACTTTTCAATGACTGACACTCCCACCAGATATGCACCATAGTGCCCACTTCCAACCCACAACGCCAGCAAATATCCCGTATAGAGGGGAACCATTTATGCACAAGGGAGGGAACCCTATACCACCTGGAGAGAATTTTGAAAGATGTTTCCTGAGCTCTAGAGTCAATTACCGCTCTATGGGTGAGAGTAAAACAGCGTTGCCATTGGGCTTGCGAGAAAGATACATGCAGTTCGGTCTCCCAGGCCTTACAAAAAGATGGTAGTGTGGACCAGTGGGTAGAGGATAATTCCCTATAAATGGAAGAAATGACATGCCGCCGAGGAGTATTAAGAAGGCACATCTGTTCAAAGGGTGAAAGAGGTCTCCCAAAATCACCTGTTTGCTTGAGGGAGTTAAAAAAGTGGCACAGTTGGGCATATTGAAAGAAAGAAAGAGGATTAGATGTCATCTCTGTAGGAAGGGACCGGACCGGGAGAATGTCAGATCCCCGTACCAAAGTATTGAAGCGAAGGGGATTTATTTTGGAGGATCCGAGAAAAAAGGGAACTCCTAGGCCAGGAGGGAATGCAGGATTGTCAACTACAGGGAGTAATGGCCCTGATCGATCAATTAGATTGTAGGAAATTTTTAAGTGAGGATCGTGGTGAGAGTATGACGCGTCATAAATGAGGTTGGATATCTGTCAACCAGGGATTGAGTCCAGATCCAAGAGAGCGAGGCCAAAGACAAAGGACAGACCGCCTTAGCTAACTGAGTCCACAGTTTACCACCTCCCGGGCACACCATGTCCAGGCCCCGAGAGTAGGCTGCGGCCATATTATATTTCTTGCAGTCCGGTAAACCCAAACCTCCAGCATTTTTATGTCTCGTTAACAGAGTAAGCAAGTAAGCAGTAAGCAAGTCTTGGTCGGTGGGAGGACCAAATGAAAGTGGTAAAAATACGTTGGACTCTCTTCCAGAATGAGTTAGGGATATAAATGGGTATGGTTTGGAGAAGGTAAAGTAGCCAGGGGAAAATTGTCACTTTAAGGATGTTTACCCTTCCAAACCAGGAGAACTCACGTTTACCCCAACTATCTAAATCCGAGGCGATCTTATGAAGAAGTGTCTCAAAGTTCAGAGAGAAAAGTTTAGCTAAGTCCCTGGGAATTTTAATAGCTAGGTAGGTGATACCTGCGGGGGGCCACAAAAATGGGTAGGAGGATTTCAGATGGTTAAGTACACTAGAAGGAAGGTCAATGTCCAGGGCTTCAGATTTGGAAACATTAATTTTAAAATTGGACTAGGATCCAAAACGCTCCAACTCAGACATCAAAGCTGGCATATAGGCCAGTGGGTCCGTTACATAAAGCAGAAGGTCATCCGCGAAAGCAGAACATTTATATTCATGCACTCCGATGGAGAATCCCATAATTTCCGAGTTGGAGCGAATGACAGCCAGCAGATTCTCCATAACCAGAACATATAGGAGAGGCGAAAGCGGGCAGCCCTGTCTCGTGCCATTATGAATGCTAAAGGGAGCAATTGATCTTGCTCTGCGCAGAAGGAGAGTGGTAGAGGGCCATAATCTTGGAAAAGAAGAGAGGACCTATCCCTAGACGCCGGAGGGTGGACAGTAAGGAGGGCCAGGAGAACCTATCAAAGGCCTTCTCGGCGTCCAGAGACAGGACCATCAGGGGAATCCCCCGGGAGCGGGCGCGATGGATTATGTCAAGCATCTTCAGAGTGTTATCGGGGGCCTCCCTCCCCGGGATAAATCCCACCTGGTCCGGGTGAATCAGACTCGGAAGAAGCGGGTTCAGCCTGTTTGCCAGTAGCTTGGCATATATTTTAATGTCTACATTTAGTAAGGAAATAGGTCTATAACTGCCGCCGGCTGTAGGGTCTTTACCCGGTTTAGGGATAACCGCGATGTGGGCCAGGGATGATTGTTTTTGGGAAAAAATTGTCTACAGAAATAAAATTGAAAGCTTCTAACATTTTGGGGGCAAGGGAATCCTGGAACACTTTGTAACATTTGCCCGTGAAACCGCCTGGACCCTTCCCCTTCGGTAGACTTTTGATAACCAGAGAGAGATGGGCCTTTTGCTCCTGAAAGAGAGGTTGCAGTACAGCCAAACAGCAGTGTGGGAAAGGTTTAAAGCTGAGTATTTTGAGCGAGTGAACGAGTCTGCGAGTGTATTTGCCTTGAAGTGTGTTTCTTTTAAGTGTTGGGGACTTAAGATTGAGAGACTTTAGATTTGGGGAGTTTAGAGGGGACTGTATTGTATTGCTTATTATTATAATTGTATTCATATATCTTTTTGGTAACATCCCCATGAGTTCCATGTTTGACAATGCCGTCCAGTGCACAACCTGTGCAATGTATGCCATCCTTGAGCAACAGTTCGAGGGGGCATACTGCTGTGCAAGATGTGTGCACACTGCACATTTAGAAGCCCGGATCCTGGATCTAAATGAGCAAGTGGCGACACTGAGACTCATTGCCAACTTGGAAGCGAGTTTGCCGCTCACTGAGCACTCACTCGCAGGTGTAGATGCTGGGGAGGGTGGTAGCATGGAGGTGCAGGAACATGAGGCAGCTAGATGGGTAACAGTCAGAAAGAAGGGTAGAGGGAAGAGTGTCAGGAAGGCTAGTCCTGATTTGGTACACCCCAACAAATTTGCAAGATTGTCAGATGAGGGGGATATCAGCTCAGAAATAGCGTGCTGCAGCAAGACACTCCCCTGTCTGCTCAGTAAGATGGGGATAGGAGTGCAGGTCAGGCTAGGACAGGTGCTAGTAGTTGGGGACTCCTTAATTAGGGCACATACAGGGCAATCTGCCACAAAGACCGGGATCGTCGAACAGTATGTTGTTTACCTGGGGCCCGAGTTCGACATATCGCGGATCAGGTTGACAGACTGCTGGGTGGGGCTGGTGAGAATCCAGCTGTCATGGTCCACATTGGCACCAATGACAAAGTTAGAGGTAGGTGGAGTGTCCTTAAAAATGATTTCAGGCACTTATGCCAAAAGCTCAAGACAAGGACCTCCAGAGTAATATTTTCAGAAATATTACCTGTTCCACGAGCCACACCAGAGAGGCAGAGGGAGATTAGAGAGGTGAATAAGTGGCTCAAAAATTGGTGTTGGAAAGAGGGATTTGGGTTTTGGAGAACTGGGCTGACTTCTGTCTTGGCTACAGGCTCTATGCTAGGGATGGGCTGCACCTAAATGGGGAGGGTGCAGCTGTATTGGGGGACAAAATGGCCAGGAAGTTGGAGGAATATTTAAACTAGAGACTGTGGGGGAGGGTAACTACAAAGATAGCATGCAAGATAGGTACCATAGAGAGCTGGGAATTAGTAAAATCAGGGGGTGGAGTGGAGGAGAGGGTGTGTAGCAATAGTTAAAAATAACAGGGAGAAAGGAATAAAAACTGAAAAATCTCTAAATTGCATGCTGACCAATGCCAGGAGTCTGACCAACAAAATAAATGAACTAGAATTACTAATAGCTGAAGAAAAATATGACATAGTGGGGATAACGGAGACATGGCTGGACGAGAGCTACGACTGGGCGGTTAACTTGCAGGGTTACAGTCTATTTAGAAAGGATCGTAAAGACCGGAAAGGGGGTGGTGTCTGTCTTGTGACAGAGTGTCTGGACTGGTAATAGAGGGAAGGTATGTCTGCCCAAGATACCTTATGTCCAGGTAAAGAGCAACCAGAAATGCCAGAGATCTGATAGATCTCTTGTTTAGGGTTTAGTAAAACCCGCTTGCAAGGGCTGGTTTGCTGGAGTGGGGATAGCGAGGGTGGGCCCCACTCCACCTGGGCAGTCCGGGTCTTGGGCTGTCTGATTAGGCCCAGGTGTGTCTGCCTCATATAAGGCAGGAGCTGCAGACACTCTCTCTCTCAGCCTGGGAACAGGTTACCTGCCAAGAGCCTGTGGGAGCAGTCTTCCTTGTGGTACAGTAGTACTGTTGTTTTGTTAGTGACTGGCAATAGGCCGGCACTGTGTTAGGGAGGAATTCCTTATGTTTAGTTAGAGCCGGACAGGCATAGGATTTGTTTTGTTTGTTTTGTTTTCTGTACCACTTGCTTACAATAAAACTGTCTGCGGGCAGTTTAAAAGAACTTCTGTTGTCGTTTGGACTTCTGTGCCCGCTCAGCTTTGCCCGTCTACCCAGGAGACGACCACCCCGCTACCTAATCCCTTACAAGTGGTGGAGGATGCGGGCATTAATTTTGGCACAGAAGAACGAATCCGAAAATTTAAAGGGCCGGAGTCCTATTTTGTTTACATCTTGAAAAATGGAGGATGTAATCAAGGCGATGTTGCAAGCTGTGGCATCGCAACAGGAAGCTACTCGCGTGCAGCAGGAGGCTACCAGAGTGCAGCAAAGAGCGCTGGAGGAAACAGGCCGCAGGCTGACAGCGCAACTCGAGGCTACACAGGAGGAGCAGCGAAAAGACCGCGAAACCTGAAGGTGATTGTGCAGCAACTCGCCAATGTCGCAGGACGGGCTCCGTGTGTGCAGATGCTACTCAAGCTTCCATACGAGACAGACATGTTCTGCCAAAGATGACAGCAGCTGATGATGTGGAAGCCTACCTGACCACCTTTGAAAGGACTGCAGAGCGAGAATGTTGGCCAAAGGGACAGTGGGCAGGACTGTTGGCACCCTTCCTTTCAGGAGAACCCCAAAAGGCTTATTATGACCTGGAAACACGGGATGCCATGAACTATGACCTGCTGAAAAGGGAAATCCTAACCCGACTTGGAGTCACGGTTTCTGTTCGCGCCCAACGGGTACATAACTGGGTCTACAGCATGGACAAACCTCCACGCTCGCAAATGCATGACCTCATACACCTGACCAAGAAGTGGTTGCAGCCGGAGATCCTGACAGGCCCCCAGATGGTGGAACGGGTGGTGATGGACCAATACTTGAGATCCCTCCCAGTCACCTTGCGCAAATGGGTGAGCCATGGAGACCCCAAGAACGCTGACCAGATGGTGGAGATGGTGGAGAGGTACACAGCCGCAGAGGAGCTGATGAGTCTGCTGCAGCGCCCCCTAGCCCCACAGCGGAGATCTCCAGGACATCCTGGTAAGACTGTTCTAAGGGAAGAGGGGGCTGGCAGATCGCGTTTGGTCGTGCGTACACGTGAAGAGACTGTCGTCCCAGACTCTAGAACCCGGCAATCTGGGCCAGGGAAGACGGGGCTCTATAAGAGACTCAGTAAAGACTTAATCAAATGTTTTCGCTGTCATATGCCAGGTCATATGGTTGCCAATTGCCCACTATATGATGATTCTATGCAATGTGATGTCTCATCTATAAACCGCCGTGTATCACTGTATGCTAAGCGTGCGTGTGTAGCATTTCCAGACACTGAGGGTGAGACACACATGTGTTCCGTTACTATAGGGGGTAACGAGGTAAAGGCGTTATTAGACTCAGGTAGTCTGGTGACCTTAGTAAACGCCGAGTTGGTGAATCCGGAAACCCGTCTAGAGAAAACTATAGGGGTCATCTGCATTCATGGGGACACTCGCCATTACCGCACTGCGATACTGGACCTCCGTACACCGTTTGGGGCCGTAAAATGTTTGGTAGGGGTAGTGCCCATGTTAATGCATGATGTCATCATGGGGCGGGACTTTCCACATTTCTGGGAATTGTGGGGACGTAAGGTCTCTAATACCCTGCCTGTTAGGGAAACCCCAGGTGAGGAGGAAACTTTTCCCTATTCGGTCATGGCTGGGGAAGGAGAAGTTGAGTCCCATGGGGAGGCGTCCTCAGAAGGTCAGAGCAGTCCAGACCCCTCTAGTGACAGAATGCCAGAGTTTGAGGTGCGAAGGGACCAGTTTGGGGCGGAGCAATTAAAAGATCCCACCCTTGCCAGGGCCCGAGAAAACGTAAAAATGATGAACGATAACCCAGTTGAGCCTGACACCAGACTTTCACTCCCGTACATGGCTA
Source organism: Phyllomedusa bahiana (assembly GCA_025379985.1). Lineage (NCBI taxonomy): Eukaryota > Metazoa > Chordata > Amphibia > Anura > Hylidae > Phyllomedusa > Phyllomedusa bahiana. The sequence continues at coordinate 26,007 of JAODAL010029516.1, read as the reverse complement.
TAAAACGGGACCTGTTATATCAAGTGGTAAAAAGAGGAGAAGAGCTAGTGGAGCAACTGCTGGTCCCTAAAAGCTATAGAAGGACCGTACTAGATCTGGCTCACGGTCACCTAATGGGAGGGCATTTGGGAGTCGGAAAAACTACTGAAAGAATCTTGCAATGGTTCTTTTGGCCGGGAGATCATAAGGAGGTGAAAGAGTATTGTGAGTCCTGCCCAGAGTGCCAGCTTTCGGCCCCTAGACCACACTAACGTAGCCCTCTGGTTCCCCTCCCAATTATTGAGGTGCCGTTCGAGAGAATAGCCATGGATTTGGTGGGTCCTATTGTCAAATCTGCTCGAGGCCACCAGCATATTCTCGTGATCCTGGACTATGCCACCCGGTACCCGGAAGCCATACCATTGCGGAACACATCATCCAAGGCTATTGCTAAGGAGCTGGTGCAGGTGTTTAGTCGGGTGGGGTTACCGAAGGAGATACTTACGGATCAGGGTACCCCCTTTATGTCCCGAGTAATGAAAGAACTGTGTAAGTTGTTCCAGGTGAAACAACTGCGTACCTCTGTCTACCATCCACAGACTGATGGATTGGTAGAGAGGTTTAATAAAACCCTCAAAGCCATGCTAAAGAAAGTGGTGGACAAAGATGGGAAAAACTGGGACTTCCTGCTTCCCTACCTTATGTTTGCCATCCGTGAGGTCCCTCAATCCTCCACTGGGTACTCCCCATTTGAGTTATTGTACGGTCGTCATCCTAGGGGCCTTCTAGATGTAGCGAAAGAAGCCTGGGAAGAAGAAGCGACCCCCTATAGGAGTGTCATAGAGCACGTGGCCCAAATGCAGGATCGGATTGCGACAGTAATGCCTATTGTACGGGAGCATATGGCTCAGGCTCAGGAGGCCCAACAGAGGGTTTATAACCGTAGTGCTAGATTACGTACGTTTGCACCTGGAGACCGGGTTCTGGTACTGATCCCGACGGTCGAGAGCAAGTTCTTAGCCAAGTGGCAAGGGCCCTTTGAGGTAATAGAGAAAATAAATATGGTAAACTACAAGATCCGTCAGCCAGGTAGGAGGAAGCCCGAGCAAGTGTACCATGTCAATCTGATAAAACCGTGGAAAGATCGACTGTCACTTGCTGCAGACATCTCATCTGCACCCGAGCAGCTGGGCTCAGAGGAGCCCTTGTTGCCCAAGGTAAAGTTAGCTGACTCCTTTCTGAGATACAAAAGGTCGAGGTACGAGGGTTCCTCTTTAAAAACCAGGGGTTTTTCTCCAACAACCCCGGTCGCACGTCTCTCATTAAGCATGACATCATTACTGAACCGGGGGAAAGGGTTAAGCTGAGACCATACCGCATACCCGAGGCCAGGAGGGGGGTTATCTCTGAAGAGGTGAGAAATATGCTGGAACTTGGGGTGATTGAGGAGTCACATAGCCAGTGGTCCAGCCCCATAGTTCTAATCCCCAAGCCAGACGGCAGCTGGAGATTTTGTAATGACTTCCGCAAACTAAATGCCATTTCCAAGTTCGACGCTTACCCGATGCCACGGGTGGATGAACTTATTGACAGGCTGGGCAATGCACGGTATATAACCACTCTTGATTTAACCAAAGGGTACTGGCAAATTCCCCTAACAGACGAGGCCAAAGAAAAAACGGCCTTTGCCACACCTGATGGATTATTCCATTATGTGGTATTGCCTTTTGGGCTACATGGGGCACCGGCCACTTTCCAGAGAGTTATGGATAGGGTTTTGAGACCCCACAGTCAGTATGCCGCCGCATATCTGGATGATATTATCATCCAAAGTCCAGATTGGGAATCCCATCTCCCGCGAGTGCAGGCGGTTATCAATTCGCTGTGTGAGGCAGGCTTCACAGCCAATCCCAAAAAGTGTGCCATTGGTCTAGAGGAGGCCAAGTACCTGGGGTACAATATAGGCCGGGGATTGGTAAAACCCCAAATAAGCAAAATCGAAGCCATACAGAGATGGCCTCAGCCGGTTAACAAAAAACAAGTGCGGGCCTTCCTAGGCATTACGGGCTACTATAGGAGGTTCATTCCTAATTTTGCCTCTCTTGCAGCCCCGTTGACGGACCTGACAAAAGGTAAAGGTTCGGTCATGGTTAAATGGAACCCTCAGGCTGAAAAAGCATTTCAGACCCTTAAAGAACTACTATGTGCTCAGCCGGTGCTGATAACCCCCGATTTTAAAAAGGGGTTCGTCCTTCAGACCGATGCGTCGGATGTGGGACTAGGGGCGGTATTGTCCCAGGTAAGGAACGGTGAGGAACACCCAGTGCTCTATTTAAGTAGAAAACTGAATGTCCACGAAACAAAATATGCCATTGTGGAAAAAGAATGCCTAGCCATTAAATGGGCCCTAGAAACACTACGTTATTACCTGCTGGGCCGACAATTTGAGTTCGTTACGGATCATGCTCCACTTAAATGGATGTGTGAGAACAAGGAAAAGAATAGGAGGGTCACGAGATGGTTCTTAGCCTTGCAGGAGTACAAATTTACAGTGAAACACCGGCCAGGGACCCACATGAAGAATGCCGATGCCCTGTCTCGCATACATTGTCTGATGTCCAGATGTGTTCCAGCCCCGGGTCTGAAACAGGGGGGGAGGATGTGTGACAGAGTGTCTGGTAAAAGAGGGAAGGTATGTCTGCCCAAGATACCTTATGTTCAGGTAAAGAGCAACCAGAAATGTCAGAGATCTGATAGATCTCTTGTTTAGGGTTTAGTAAAACCCGCTTGCAAGGGCTGGTTTGCTGGAGTGGGGATAGCGAGGGTGGGCCCCACTCCACCTGGGCAGTCCGGGTCTTGGGCTGTCTGATTAGGCCCAGGTGTGTCCGCCTCATATAAGGCCGGAGCTGCAGACACTCTCTCTCTCAGCCTGGAAACAGGTTACCTGCCAAGAGCCTGTGGGAGCAGTCTTCCTTGTGGTACAGTAGTACTGTTGTTTTGTTAGTGACTGGCAATAGGCCGGCACTGTGTTAGGGAGGAATTCCTTATGTTTAGTTAGAGCCGGACAGGCATAGGATTTGTTTTGTTTTTTTTGTTATCTGTACCACTTGCTTACAATAAACTGTCTGCGGCAGTTTAAAAGAACTTCTGTTGCGTTTGGACTTCTGTGCCCGCTCAGCTGTGCCCGTCTACCCAGGAGACGACCACCCCGCTACCTAATCCCTTACAGTCTCTATGTAAAATCCTGTCTGAAGCCAACACTGCGGGAAGATATAGGTACAGGTAATGAACAAGGGGAAAATCATTTGGGAAAATATACATGGGGGAACAATAACAATAAATACTATTGGGGTTGCTATGGGCCCCCAAGAAAAAACAGAACTCTGAGATGTATCTCGGAAATGATGAGGCGGTAATCGAATGAGGTATTATTATGGGGATTTAATTTCCCAGACATAAATTGGGGAAATCTAAAAACCTGAGCTTCACAAGGAAAACAGGTTTTTGTAATCTTGAAAATTCCCTTGCCAAATGTGAAAGAACCAAAGGGGAAAGGCCCTTCGATTAATATTGATAATGTGGGGAAGGGTTTTAATAAAAGGTTGGTTGAGGGGCCCTGAAAATAGTGCCCAAAATTAATAAAATTTGTTTATCCTTCATAGGTTTTTTGTCAAAGGACCCACAAAAACATAAATTTTTGGGAAGGCAAAATTTTATTCTGTTAGGGAGGCCCAAAAACCGCATTGATGGGAAAATTGTTTTAAAATATTCAGAATTAATAATAAATGGGATATTTTTAAAAAAAACATCCTAGGCTCCCACTGTGAGAGGTACATCCTTATGGAAATTAAAAAATTAAAAAAGGGAAAAAAACCCCAAGTGGATAAACGGGGATGAAAAAGGGGAAATTTAAAAAACAAAAAGAAAGGTTTCACTACTAAACGGGAGGGTGGGGGCTAGAGCTATAGGGAAAAAAAAATAAAGGGTAAAAAAAAGATAAAGGAAGCAAAGTGGAGAGGGAAAAGACGTATCCCCATAGAAAGTAAAAAAAACCCCAAAATTTTTTTTAAACATTAAATAGTAAAAAATTTAAAACAAAAAAATTTTGGCCTTTTGAAAAATGAGGGGAGCAGTAGGGGGCGTGAAAAAAAGAAAACCTTTTAAACATTTTTTTTCCCCACTGTATTTACCGGGAGGATGAGTTTTCCGTTGAAAGGGGGATGGGAAAACTCCAAATTAAAAGTTTCTTGTCTTACCAAGAAGAAGTGAGCCGTTTTAAGAAATTAAAATAGCAAACCCCCCGGTCCAGGGGCATACCAACGTGTCCAAAGGGGGGAGTTAAGGGTTAGATGGGCCCCCTTTTCTTAATATTTAGGGATGTCTATTAAGGGGTATGCCAAAGGATTGGGCATAGCAAATGTGGGGCCAAAAATTCAAAAAGGGGTAAAAAAGTGATCCGGGAAAAACTATGGGCCGGTAAGTTTGCCCTCTGTTGTAGGAAAAATGTTTAAAGGTTTTTCAGAGGTTCCCTGGGTATATCACTAAAAATGAATGTTAAGGGTTTCCCAGCATGGGTTTTTGAAGGTCGGTCCTGTAAAGACTAAATTTATCAGTTTATGAGGAAGTCGTGCTAGATGGATCGGGGTGAGGGATGGATGTTATATCTGATTTTTTCTAAAGATTTGTACGGTGCCCCATAAAAAGGTTGGGAGTAAAATGAGAATGCTTGGATGGGGGAAAAGTGTGCAAGTGGGTAAGCAATGGGTAAATTTATAGAAAACGGAAGGGTGTAATTAACCGTGCATCTCTGAGGATTGTGTTTTGTGGGGTACCACAAGGGTCAGTATTGGGCCCTATCCTCTTCAACATTTTCATTAAAGTCTTACACATGGATTGCACATGAATTCGATCTTTGCAGACGATACTAAGCTCTGTAAAAAAATTTACACAATAGAGGGGTAATGTGTTATTTCAAAGGGGTCGGTAAGTTGGGGCCTGGGCAGGGGAAAAGGCAGATGGTTTTAACACAGAAATGCAAGGTTATGACAGGGGAGGAAAAATCCATTACATGACTACTGTTAGTGGAAAAAGGCTGGGTAAAATGCAGGAGAAAAAATTTGGGGAAACCCGGTGGCAGAAACTTATTGTTGCAGCCGTGTCGACAGCGCTGCCCAAGGGAAATAAGATCATGGGGTGCATTGAATGGGCATAGAGGGAATGATGAGACATTATTCTCCCCTTTACAAGTCATGGTTGACACAAGGAAAATTGGTACGTTTTGGGCCCAGTGCACGGAAAAAAAATTGTAGAGTTGAACAGGTACAAAGGTGGGCAACAAAAATAATAAAAAGGATGGGGGATACAAACCAGAAAAATTAGCAAGTTTGGGTATTTTGTTTAGAGAAAAGACGGTTTGGGGGGAAAAATAAATATGTTAAAAAACATCAAAGGTCAATATAAAAAAATTCTCCCAAAATTTATTTATACCGGACTGTATCTAAAAGGGGGGTCCCCTTTCGTCTTTAGGAAAAAGTTTCTAATAAACTTTGAAAGGGATTCTTTACTGTAAGGCAGTGAGACTGTGGGAAATCTTGCCAGAGAAAAATTTTCGGTGAATTCACTAACGAGTTTAAAAAAGGGTTGGGTGCATTTTGGGCTAATTAATTTAAAAAAGTTATAGTGTCTAGGATTCTGGAGAGGGTTTGATCCAGGGATTTTTTATTTTCCAGTTGGATGGGGAAGGAATTTTTCCCCCAAAAAAGAGGCAATTTGGGTTCTACCCTTTTGGGGTTTTTTGTTCCTGGATCAAAAACCTTTTCAAACAGGCGAACTGGATGGCGTCTCGTCTTTTTTCGGCTTAAAAATATGAAATTGAAACTTGAAAAAGGTTTCCCGTTAGTGAAGGGCTCCCTTCAGAATGGGGTCGGTATTCGAAGGGTTTGGGTTTTTAATGGGATGTATTCAGGGGAACAGGGGAGGGTTTTTATATTTTATAAGGAGACTAAAAGAGTGAAACAATTTTTTAATTTCCGATTGGGGTTGTGACCAGGGCCCCGTTAGCCGACTTAATGCAGGGGTTTATGGGGGTTACTAGTAATCTGGTGGCGTAACGCTCTAGCCAGCAGACGGCCGGTTTCATTGCCGTATTCATAAAATTTACTATGACCTGTTTGCAAGAGTCGTTTCCAAGAGAATTCTCGCAGCAAGAAGGTCTGCTAACACTTCCGGGGTCAAAACCTGTTTGTGTTTGGTTTCAAGTGTCTCTACTCTTCGCAGCGCCGCTTGCAACTTAGAGACCCTATCCCTTTTCAGTCTCGCACCATGCCTGATCAAGCCGCCCTTGAGCACACTTTTGAGCACTTCACACTGTACACATGGAGATGATGTGTCATGGGAATGATCCAATTGAAAGTGCTCAATGGATTGAGATAGGTCAGAGACACATACAGTATCCCGGAGCAGAGATTCATTCAGGCGCCACGACCACGCCGGTCACGAGAAAGAAGGAACAGAAAGCCCTCAGTAAATGGGAGCATGGTCCGACCAAAGGATGCTGCCCGCAGAAGTGGTGGACAACCACGGAAGGGCACCATGTAAGACCCATATATAGTCTATGCGACTATAGGAATTATGCGGCGCTGAGACGAAAGAAAAGCCCTTATCATGTGGATGTTAAAGGCATCAGGCGGCGCAGAGCTGGAATAAGCTGAGGGCCTTCCTAACATGTTTTATGGATCTGTAGGAGAGGGCAGATTTACCTGATGTGGGAATGTAGCCTGATAAAGTGATGGCAGCGACAGCTGGAAAAAAACAAGCTGAGGGCTCAGGTGGCAACATCAGTAACAGAGTGTGGAGGTGGCGGCAGCAGCCACAGCAGCAGCATGAGGTCAGACAGTGGCACAATGACATTCTGGAGGTGGCAAAAACAGGAGTAGGCCACAGAGTGGAACAATGACAGTGTGGAGGGCACAGCAGCAGCCGCAGCAGCAGCATGAGGTTAGACAGTGGCACAATGAGAGAGTGTGTAGGTCACGGCAGTAGCCACAGCAGCAGCATGAGTTCAGACAGTGGCACAATGACAGAGTGTGGAGGTCCCCGGCAGCAGCCCCCAGCAGCCGCATGCGGTCAGACAGTGGCACAATGACATTTGAAGGTGCAAAAACAGGAGTAGGCCCCAGAGTGGCACAATGACACAGTGTGGAGGGCACGGCAGCAGGCAAAGCAGCAGCATGAGGTCAGGCAGAGGCACAATGACATTCTGGAGATGGCAAAACAGTAGTAAGGCCCAAGAGTGGCAATGACAGAAGTGGAGGGACGGCAGCAGCAATGAGGTCAGAGAGTGGCAAAATCTAAAGTGGGGGGGCAGGGCAGCAGCCACAGCGCAGCATGGGGTCAAAATGGCCAATGACTTCTGGGGGTGGCAAAAACGGGTTGGGCCCACAGAGTGGACAATGAACAGTGTGTAGTCACGGCGCACCCACAGCAGCGCGAGTCAGACAGTGGACAATGACACAGTGTGGAGGTCCCGGCGCACCCACAGCAGCACATGGGTCGGGCAGGGGTACAAAAATTTTGGAGGGGGCAAAACGTTTAGGCCCAGAGGGGAAATGAAGAGAGGGGGAGGTGATGGCAGGAGCAACAGCATGAGGTCAGAGAGGGGCACAATAAAGGGTTTTGGGAGGGGGGGACTGCGCAGCAACAACAGTAGCAGCAGCATGAGGTTAGAGAGTGGCACAATAACCAGGTGGAGGTCACGGCACCCGCAACGCAGCGCAGCATGAGATCATAGAGTGGCACAAAGACGGTGTGGGGTGGGTGGCAATCCAGTCCCCCGGTAAAAGATGGTGGCAGGCAGATGGGGAAACTTCACATATGTGTGGCTTTAGGGGGGTGGCCGCTAAGAATAGTGGGTGAGGTAGGTATTTGAACCCCGACTAATTTCACAGTTTGGGTGAGGCATCATGGTGATTGTTGATGCCCCAAGGCATTGGTGTGTGGGAAATCCCGGCCGATCCACGCCCGATTATCTTGACAAAGCTCATCGTTCCACATTTTCCCGGGAAAGCGGGTAAACCCCTTTGGGGAATGTGGCCCCGCCGCACTGAACACCCGCTCTGAGGCCACAATACTGGCCGGGCAGGACAGCTTCTCCACTGCAAACTCGGCAAGTTGCGGCCACACATCCAGTTTGGCTGCCCAGTAGTCCAGCGGATCTTCTAACTGGGGTGGCAGAGTGCTGTCCAAGAAGGCCACCACCTGTTGTTTCAGGGACTGCTCCAGGTCCTGCTTCTGCTGCTGCTGGAGACTTCCCTCCTCACTAGGCGGGTGAAGGAAGCTGCTCATCAGTGACTCCAGACTTAGGTTGCTGCTGATGGAGCTGGTACTGCTCCTACCCCCCTACCTTCCCCCAGCAGCCGCGGCAGTAGTACGTGAGTGCTGAAGAATCCCCCCGGTCAGACATGTCAGAGGAGGGACGATGCAGCACATAGGCAGCGGCCAACTTACTATAGAGGATTTCCCTATAGTATTTGAGTTTTTCCTTCCTCTCAGCAGCTGGGAAAAAGGCTCCCATTTCGGACCGGTAGCGAGGGTCCAATAGGGTGGAGAGCCAGAAGTCATTCCTCTGCCGGATGGCGACTATTCAGCTGTCACTAGCCAGGCAAATCAGCATGCTGCGGGCATGCTGCGGGCCATCTGCACAAGTATACTGCCACGGTGCTTGCGGGTCATCTGCCTCGTCTTCCTCTTCTCCATCTACCTCTTCAGCTGCTCCTCCTGTCACCTGGGTAGAAAAAACACTCATTTCACCAGAAAAAGCTTGTGCTCCAGTGTCCTCCTCTTCCTCCAGTTCAGTCCCCACCGGACTCATGTGGCCGTGAGATGTTGTCACCACGTCTCCAGTCCCCTGCCCAGCAGTTTTTTTCAGCATCTGATCTGGGACTTGAAGCAGGGGAAAAATTAAAATTATCTCCGATGGCCGAAAAAAACTTTGTTCCGAATGGCTAAAAAACGGCTGTCCGAAAGAGTGCCCCCCCCCCCCCCCCCCATACTCTGTCCCCCCTGGATCTAAAAAAATCTTTAGGGGCCCTTTTCTCTGTTCAAACAGTCGGTCCAAATGTGCAGGCTGGAATTCCCAATACGTGGAAAATCGCATATAGAGTGTGTTGGGGGGCCCGTTCTGCCGCTGCAATTGAGGAGGGGTTTTCGGTTTTTGTGGGGAATGGATGAAGTGCATGCCCCGTTCCGGGCCATTTTCAGAATTTTGAAGTTCGGGGGAAGTTTCCGGAACCTTTTCAAAACCTATTGAACACGTGCCCAGCGGGGCGCATGGCCCACCCCCTCGGTGCAGCGCGGACACCATGTTACTCCCTTTGTCCGTCCCATGGTTCGATTGCAGTTGGCGCGGAAAACCACACACGATTTCTTGCTGCTCGCGGAGCTTTTTCCCCCCCTGTGTACTTCGTTCCCCAGGCAAGCCAGGGGGCCCCTACACATGTGGTTGATGGAGCATCACTGTAAATATTAGGGTTAGTTTTCCCCAATAAAAAATGTTACGGTGCTATACTGGGTGCGCTTGTAAGCCGGTCTCTCCCACCCGGGAATCAATTCTAAAGATGATATATACAGACAGTGTTTTAAAAAAAACTCTAAAAAATTTTATTAAGCGCCCATGAAAAGTTAAAAACTAAATTGACATATTTGATTTAAGGTCTAGTCCGAAGCACAGATTCATAGTAGGGGCATATTACCCTTTGTTTTCCAATGTGATGCACGCTGAGGCGTGTAGTGCATGGGGCGAAGCGGTCAGACAGAACGGGGGTCTCGCGCCGTATGGACGGGTTTCGAAGCGGGCTCTCTTTCTAAGCATAGGACATAGTGTGGGGGGGATTAGTAGCCCCCGAACCCTTTATTGTTACAAAAAGACGCATGTATAAAGAACGCGGTATGCTATAGGTAACAATTTTCCTTGACCTTATAACTTACCATTCCTTACAAATGGCTTTTATAAAGTTAAAGAAAAAATTTTCCCCCTTTGAAGATGAAGGAAAAAGTTACCCGATTGACATCAAAAATCGTACCAGTGAGGAAATTAAATAATCACTTTAAAAAATTAAATACGTTTTCGAATAAATTTGGGGAAATTTTGAGGGGGCCCCTCGTGATTATAAAAAAATAGATTTCCCCCCTGGGCTGACGAACGCCCCCGTCAAAGACAGTTCACTCGAAAAAAACAGTGATTCCCGTAAAGAGTCAAGGAGATTGATTCAATCAGTTGGGGCAAGGGCAATCAAACAAAATTTTCTCAGGTCCGAATAAACGAAGGTTTTTTTAGAGAAACAAAGTTCCCAATGGGGAAGCCCGGGAAACAGGGGGAGAGGAGAGCACAAGAGGGAGGCCACAGAGGGAAAAGAAGAATTTAAAAGCCCCTCTTTCATAATTTGCTAAGATTCACTAGTTCAAAGGGACATCTTAAAAAAAGGGAACAATTTTTTTCCCTACAATGGACAATACCTTTTTTGAAAAACGTTGATCTGTAAAATTATGTGTCCATAAGATTAAAAATGTTTTTTGGGTGAAATAAAATGATAAAGCAATCCAAAAAAACCCTAAAGTTATGAAAAAAAGTCAGTTTGACCCCCTTTTACAAAATCATCAATAAAAACCCTTTTCAAAAATTTGGTTAAAAAAGATATAGAAAGAGTTCAAATAAAGACAAAAACAAAAAAATAAACATCAATATCAAAATCTTACACAAAAAGAATGGCGAGGTTGAAAAAAATTTAATAATGACCATTAATACTTTAAAAAAGGCAGACAAAGGGGGGGCCACTGTTTACAAAACACCAATGAATATAGGGAAAGAGGACAGCGAAAAAAAAGATGGACCTTTAAGCCCAAATTAATATACCCAAAAAGGATAAATCTTTGAAAAAAAACACATTAAAGTCATGTCCCAAGGGATTATAATGAAAAAAAAGAATGTTTTAAATAATGAATCCCCCAAGAACACCATTATTATTTTGGTACCAAAATTCAAAGTCACCAAAAAACCTCCCGGTCGACCAATATGTCCGGTGTTAACCCTTGTCTTTGAACTAAACCCTTTTTAGTTGATCAATTATACAAAAATACGTTAAACGGATGCTCGTCTTTTGAAGGATAAGGCCAGTTGCTAGTTCATTAGAATTTAGATGAAAAATGTTACTTTCCTAATTACCCTTGATAAAATCTTATATACCAAATCCCTTTCAAAAAAGGTATGGGGGCTGTAATTAACATTGAGTGAAACCCTCAATAACAATCAAAATTAATTTTTTGGGATGTCATTTTAGTTTAAAATACAAACCAAAAAAATTATTTCCTTTTTGGGGAACTTTTATTTGCTTTAAAAAGGGCCCTCCATGGGCTGTGCCCCCCGGGGTTTGCAAACATATTCATGACACACTTTAAATAGAAATTTTTTTTTCAACATGGCTCAAAATCCAATAAAAAAAATGGTTTAGATATTCGATGACATACTATTTTAGGGCAGTGCCCTAAACAATTTAATCATTTTCAAATGAATTAATTCTTCTAGTTTTATTCAATTTTCTGCAACAATTAAAGAAAAAGTTTTTAACTACTTAGATGTAGAATCTTAAAAATTTTAAATAGATTGGAAAAATTCCCCTTTTACTAAAAACCCCTGGAAGTAAAAACTAAACCAAGCAAAGTATCATTCCCCCAACACCTTCAAAGGGGTTTCCCAAAGGCCAAAAAGGTTAGAGCAAACGTATTTGCTCAAGCTAATTTTTATAAAAACCCTATGAATAAAAACGCACAAAAATTTGAAGAAAGAGGGGATGATAAACTAGAAATCGAAAAAAAACAGATTGGGGGATAGCACGTTCGATAGGGGCCCAATGCTTATCCTAAAAAAATTGAAAAAACCAAAAAAAATTCTGTTTATGTAAATATGGTAGGCAAAAAAATTTATTGAGCGATATTAAAAACAGGCCCGTTTTGGCTAGTGATAAAAGTATGGTATCTATTTAAAGAAACCCCTGATTTTTTTTTAAGGAAAAGTAGAACTTTTGGTAATTGGCTAACCGTGGGTATAAGCAACAAAAAGAAAAACAAGCAAAAAAAATTGGCTACTCAAAATCCTGTACTCACGCCTTCTTAATGCCCAAAATTCATTCATAATAAAGGGAATATGTAAAACCCTACAACAAAAGGGTTTCAAAAAAAATATAAAAAAGGTTACCACCAAAGCAATAGCAAAAATGTTTATATTTATTTAAAAAGTCCTTGCGGATTGGGTATGTAGGGGCAAACCCGCCCTCCATTAAAAATTTTAAACAATGAAATGTTTGCAATCGAACCTATTAGAAAATAGAAAGGAAAACCGGCTAAGTCTGAAAAAAGAAAGAAAATTTGGGGGAAAAGTACCGTAGAGCATTTTTTTTGAAAAACGCCCTGCGGTTTTTAACTTCGGTGGTGTGTATTTGGGAAAAGATACAACCCCTTGAAAGGGTTTTTCAAATATAAAAAACCCATTCGCAAGAAGCACTATGGATTTTAGGGGTTTATACCCTCCAAAACCCAGATTAATGAATGAAAACGCATAATCTTAATGTGTTTCCCGTGAAATTTTTTTTTAAATTCATTGTTTTTTTTTACTTTGGCTTACTTGCGCGTTTGTAATGAAGGGGTTTAACAATAGTCTGTCCAACTATGTCCGGGATCTTGAGAAAGAAGCCCGCCCCTCGAAACGTCGCTCCATATGGGCGAGCGCCCTTCTGTCTGACCCCTTTGCTCCACTGCACTACACGCCTCAGCGTGCAACTACTTGGAATCAAAGGGTAAAACGCCCCTACTATGAATCTGTGCTTTTTGGGTAGACCCCTAAAAGCAAGTATGTCAAATGACTTTTTAAATTGTCATGGTCGTTAATAAATTTTGAGTTTTTTTTTTTAAAACCGTGTCTCTTATACATTATTAGTATATGGCAGTACTTGGGGAGGCTGAATGGTGGGGGTGGTGGTGGAGGAGGGGGGCTTGGCGCAGAAGCCGCAGTTTTACAACGTGGAGGAAAAGCGGGTCTCCCGTCCAATTTGTTGGTGTGCCCGGGGCCGGGAAACACGTTATCCAGTGGGCCGTAAGGGCATTACGGGCCCCGACCCTAGTTACAGCTCCCGAGTCCCCCGCTCCCCTCACCTTTTGGAACAAACCCTAAGTCAAGGACTGGCCCCCCTTCTGTTTACATATTTGAAAAGGAAAGGGTGGTACTTTCCTTTTTGGAAAAGAAAATTTGGGTTGAATCTCCATTCGGGTCGGGCCCCGCCATTGTTCTCTGAATGGTGGAATCCACTATTTGGAAAGGGAGGACTGCAGCACCACAATTGGCAGTAGTACGGTCAGCTTCGCATTAGGTGGGTTGGACGCATACTGTTGTTCTTTGCAATCGCCTCATGAAAAGATGTGGGCCTGATAGGAGGACATGATTGGCCCCGGGGGATGATGTCAAAGAGAAACAGCTCCCTCCTGCGAGGTGGTGGAGCCTTGATGGCTGCAATGGCATGCTTCCACGTGGGGCTGCTGGGGGGGGTGTTGCTGCGGCGGGAGGATGGGGCCAACCCCCATCGGCCCGTTTCTCCCCGGCCACCGGTTTGGGCGCTGCATGTGTTGAACAGGGCCCGTGGTGCAATTTAGCTCCCTGGCCCCGCTTTATTTTTTGCCCACATTTAATATACGCATATTTGGCTCCTCGGGGTTTAGAAAAAACTCCCCACCGCCGAGATCGGATTTTACCGCCAACGCTCCCCATTGAGTGACTAATGCCGCGCTGCCCCCGCTGAGCCGCTGTGCCCCTACTTTTTTTGGCCTGTGAAGCAGGTTTTTTTTTCCCCCTGGCCGTTGGCTCCCGACCTCACACTGCGCTATCCTGTGATCACGGCCTCAACCCACTTGCTGGCTGCGCCGCTGCCTACGCGCAAGCTGACCCCCTTTCTCCTGAAGATGAGGGAAGCCCTTCCCTTCCCCCGGCTCCCAAGTGGCGGTTGGCTACATCATCATCTTTTTTGTGTTTCATGTCACTGCTGTCCTCATCCCCGGTCTTGGTATGCAGAGGTTGACCCTCACAACATGCCCTCCCATGCCACTCCCCAACATCTATACTTTGCCCCCTACTGCAAGAAGCAGGGGATATTGGCCCCATTTCTTCGCTGCCAGTAGCTGCTGACTGCCTCCTCAATTTTCTTCCTCGCTATATAGTGGCGCTGAGCCAGACCACATAGTAGATCTCTGGCTGAGGGAACCCGGATGGGACAGAGGCGGGTTGAGGACAGGTGAGGGCCGCTGACCGCTCCCGGGCCATGCCAACAAAGGGTTGTGTCTGACGTTCCCACCGACTCTTGGCAGGGGTTGTCAGATGTCATCTGGGAGGAGTGGATGCCCTAGTAAAACCAATCAAGAACATTGGGGTTGCTGAAAACACATGGCCGCTAGATGACAGCACAGTTGTGGCCTCACGAGTGACCCCTGCTGCGACGTCCCCTTGCTGTGCTGCGACCTGGGCCTGAATGTTTGTGCCTTTGCCACTGCAGGTGAAGAGCCTGCCACCTCTTTGTCTGACATACTGTTTTTTTTAAAATGTAAAAGACACTGTTTGATGAAGATATCTGTATATGATAAATACACACCTTGTATTTGACTCCAAATGAAAACCCGTAACAAGCTTGGTAAACCTTGGATATAAATTGCGCTCCACAAATGGGCAGGAAAAATTGACTTGTATGTGCCGTTTAAAAACTCTGTTATTTTACTGAATGTAAAAGCACAAAAAAGGTTTAAAATTAACCTTTGGATATAAATTTTATGTAACGAATTTCTTCTGTGGCGGTAAAAAAAGAAAGTTTCTTTTACTGATTCAACTGCAAAAATACTTATTAAACCCCGGGATGAAAATTGGCCAAACAATTGAAAACCCACAAATACCATTTTGTAGCTGTTACAAGGCGTGTTTTTTTACCACACAACAAAGAAAAAAATTGTTTTAACCTTCGTTTGTGAATTATGTACGGGAAAAAAAAATTTTTTTTTTGGGGGTGAAAGAGGTTTTTTTTTAACCCACAGCACCCCAAAAACAATGCTTAATTTAACCCCCGGGATGTAAATTGCGCCAAAAATTGAGAACCACAAAACTGTTTGTGCTTTTAAAGGGGCGTTTTTTTTACGCAACACAAGAGAAAAAATTGAAAATTAAACCTTCGCTTGTAAATTAACTACAGGAAAAATTTATTTTTTGGCGGTGAAAAAGGGGGTTTTTTTTAGTACCACAGCAGCAGAAAAACGTTTAAAATTAACCCCTGGTTGAAAATTGCGAAAAAATTTTGAGCAGCCAAAAAAAAGTGGTTTTTGTTTTGTAAAAACGCTGTTTTTTTAAAATGAATACAAAGGAAAGACTTGACCCCCCTTGGTATTTTAATGGTGTGAGCAGTAGCATTAAAATGTTTTTGCGCCACTGGCGCAACCCGGATTAACCAAAACCCCACAAAATCAGAAAAAGAACGTTTAAAAAGAACAGTCTCTGAGACAAGCTGGACACCCCCCAAAGATCGCTGATAAAAAGGTTCTTTTGTTCAGCATCACAAGAGCCGGGCAGACCTTCCCCAATTTAGTACAGTGAACGGGTTTAGCGCCCAGCGTCGGCCCCGGACTTAAATTTGTGCGGGGGACGTCCAAAGAACCGGGCTCTGTTGGGGTTCCCCCGCCTTGTCTGCCTAGCCCTTTAGATTTTTGCCCTGAAAGATGGTGGTTTTTCTCAAAAGAAGTTACCCGGGCCCCAAACTTTTCGTAGAAGAAGTTTTGAAATTAAAAACAAATTCCCTTTTTCTTTTCGCCTCTCCCCGTTTTTTGGTTTTTTGCCCTAGTCCCAAAATTCACAAATTTTGTAGGTAATATCCAACGATGGGTCTTTTAAAAAAAAAAGGCCTGGCAAAGTGAAAAAAACCCAAATTAAAATTTGTGACGGTTTTTATAAAAAGGTTTTTTGCACCTAAAATACCCCTGCGATGACTAAAAAAAGTTCTTTTTCCTATTATAAGTAAAAGTGGGTTTTGAAAAAAAACTGAGCTGCGCCAAAAGGGAAAAAAAATCTAATTAAAATCGTGTAAGATAATAAAAGGGGTTTTGCACCTTCAACTACAACTGTAGTTAAGAAAACCCCCACCCTGTCTGTCTGTGTTCGCCCCCACCGACATTTCCCCCCCCCCCTTACGGTGTACAGGTAGTGCTCCTTTAAAATTTCAGCCTAAGTAACTAAAAACGAAATTCTCTAATTCCCTATTTTCTAATGTTCCAGCTAAAAGCAAAAAAAAAGGAAAAAAAAAAAAAATTGTTTTGAGAACAGACACCCGTGGAACAGGAAGGGCTGTTTCTTTAAAAAAAGAGGTCATGTGATTTTTCCCGCCAAAAAACCATCCATCCCGTCTGTGTCGCACACCCCGCCCCCCCTGCCATACTCTTAAGCTGATTTTCTGGCTGCCAAAAAAGCAGAAGCACCGTAAATGTCCGATATTAATAGATTATGCCAGATTTTCACCTAAATTTTCGGTGATCGAAAAAATTCCGCAAAATAAAAACCGTCAGATCTCAACTTTGTCATAATAATCCTCAACCTATTCTTGTATCTTTTTTATAAAAAATGTATAGGCCCATTTCCACTTCACGGTGTCCTCTATAAAGGGGTTCCCTACTCTAAATTTTGGAAAAACGAAAGGCAACCCCACCGGCAAAAACCACACAAAAGAGGGGAAAAGCCTTTTGCCCAACAACACCATGCTCCCTGACCTAGTCCCGGGCTCGGGGCTGTCCACCCACCACACAGCAGCAATACCCCCAAAAAAAGCACCACCCGTGGCCCAAAAACACAACTGCTCCCGGGCCCTACCCCTTTGGGATCTGGGCTGCACCACCCCACCAGACGCATCACGGGCCAATGGCCACCACACAGCACCACACCAAAAGGGAAAGGTGACACTGTTATTTTTCCCAGGGCTCCCTGAAAGCAGACTGAAAGAAACAGGCTTTAAACCCCTTATACGATACGCTAATTGAAAAACCGGGCCAAATGGGGAAGAGTGCCGGTCTATTGAAAAAAAGAAAGTTTATATAATTATAAAATTCTTCTCAGCAAATCTTTACAAAAAAATGAACAGGAGGTTCTTATTACTTTTTGATCAAAACGTTAGGCCCACTTCCCATTTCCGGCGCCCTTATTAATGGTCCTACTCTAAATGGGGAACACTGCATGGCAGCCCCCACCGCAGCAAAAAAAAAACACAGATGAGGGGCACAGCTAGTGGCCCCCAAAAAACCCACTGCGCCCACCCAGCTGCCCCGGGGTCTGGGTTGCCACCCCACCAGCACAGGCAAAAAAAAAAAAAGCCGCCACAAAACACCACCCCCCAAATGGAAAAGGTTTTTAAAAATGCTCACCTTCCAAGGGCTCCCTGCAAGCAGACGAAAAAACGTTCGCCTGAAGTCAAGGGCCCCTTTTTGTTTTGACAAAAAGTATACAAGAACCCCTGTTCTTTGTTGTAAAGATTTATTAATTTACAAAAAGATAAACGAAAGTTTGGGGATTGGGTTCATGCCTCCCCCTTTAAAGCCACAAAAAACATTGCCAATAGCATTACACTGCTACCACCAACTTGTGTTCTTCCAAGATTGGTTACAGGGTGTTTGTTCATTAAGGGTATGTTCACAAGGGTTATTTTTTCACATATTTGTATGCGCATTTCGCCACGTATTGCGCTCTAAACGCATAGAGCGCTATGAATTACGTGTCATCTCCCCGGGCATACAATCATATCAATGTCGGGGGGGAGAAGTACAATGCATTTTTATAGGCCAACCGGGGGGAAAAAAAGCTGTTAAATCCCCTAAGGCACGTGGGAAACCTATGGCACGGTGCCAAGGGGGCACCAGGCCATCTTTCGGGCCCACATCCAACTGCCCACTGCTGGCTTCCTCACTGTGCCCCGGACCTGCGCGGGGAGGGCTATGTAGGCCCGGTCACACAGAGGGGCCCCTGCTGACTGTCAGCCTGAGGGCCAAACCCCGGGGTCTTGGTCTCATCGGGCACGGCGCAATGAGTTACACCCCTCGGTGCTGCCTCTCCTCGGCGAGGAACTATCGGAGGACATAAAATATGTGAGGTAGTACGCCTCACATGCCAGTGAGGACAGAAAGGAACGCATTGGGGAAAAAGGAAAAATAAGTATTAACGTTTTTTTACTTTTATTGGGGAATTATATTCTGCCTGTGGGGACTATCTATATACTGCCTGTGGGGAGTATCTATATACTGCCTGTGGGGGGGGTATACCACCTGTGGGGGGGTTGTTACCCCTGGGGGAGCTATTACTGCCTGAAGGAGTTTTTACGCCTGGGGGGGCTGAAATTTTGCCGGGGGGGGGGGGCGTTACGCCTGTGGGGGGCGTAATACCCCATGTGGGGAGCTGTATACTGCCTTTGGGGCTATAACCGCCCCTGGGGGGCCATATACCGCCTGAGGGGAGCAAAACTACGCCTTGGGACTTTAAAAACGCCTGTTAGGGGCTATTACTGCCCAAGGGAGCTACTACTCCTGGGGGAGCGTATCCCAAACGTGGGGAAATGTATAGCGCCTGTGGGGAGCTTTACGCCTTGGGTGGGACCTAAACTTATACCTATCCCCGAGGGGACCTAAAACTAAATACCTCCCAAAATTGGGGGTACCTTACACCTCCCAAAATTGAGGGACTAAATTACTTAAGAAAAGGAGTTGCGGGAAAAGTGAGGATTTGTGTCCAAATCTGCAGGGAAGAGGTTGGTCGGACAAGTCAGCAGAAGTGGAACCGGATGGGAGAAACCGGGAATGTAACGCTATCGGAAAAATCCCCTTTGGGGTACTAAATTTCCCTGAACTGAATCTCTTAAAAGTCTGCAAAGTGTAAGGGTTTTATTTTAAGATGGGGGGAATTGATTCTAACAAATGGAATTTTTTTTTAAAAATTTCAGGAAAAATTTCATTCTGAAAAGCAAAGTTTGGGGTATTGGGGGTGAACGAAGTGGCTTTTAAATTGTAAAATGGTTTGGAGCACAGGGCGTTACAGGGGCAAAGACTCTGGGAGGAAGAAGGGATCCGCATAATGTCCAAGATGAACAATCAGGACCGGCGATTTGACGTCACCGCACTAAAAGCCCGGGGGGCGCGACCTGGAGCTCAACCGCTCTCACTCACTGATTAGGGAAGGTGCTGCCGCGGGCTTGTGAGGCGAACAAAAAAAACTCTTTTTTTAAAAGAGATTTTTGGGGGGGTCTCAGTTTTCTAGAGACTGCTTCTCTTACGTCTATTTCTTTTTTGGGGGGTATTGGGATCTAAAAGTCCATGGCGTCCAGTGCAGCGCTAAAAATTTTAATCAAATCGCTCACAGCACATTGAATACCCCAAGGGGGGACAAACCCGTTCCTGTTTGTATTCATTTAAAGAAACACATTTTTACAATACAAATACCATTTAAATTTTTTGGCGCTCAATTTTACATCCGGGGGTTAATTAAGGGGTTTTCTGCTGCTGTGTGACTAAAAGAAAATGTTTTTTTCCATAATTCACAAGGCCAATGTTAACTACAAGTTTTCCTTTTTGTTGTGAGCGTAAAAAACCCGCCATTGAACACGCACAAAGCTCGTATTTTTGGTTTTCCAATTCTTTGCGCAATTTACACCCAGGGGTTAATTAAGCTTGTTCTCTGCGGGTGCTAAAAAAAACGTTTTTTTTCCCGCCAAAAAAAAATTTTTTCCAGTAACATAATTCAAAAGGAAGGGTTTAATTACAAGTTTTCCTTTTTGTTGTGTAGGAAAAAAAAACACGCCATTGAAACACGCTAAAAACTCGTAGTTTTGGTTGCTAAATTCTTTTGGAAATTTTTACATCCAGGGGTTAAAAAAGCAAGTTCTGTGCTGTGGGCTAAAATAAAACGTTTTTTTTCACGCCAAAAAAAAAATTTTTTTCCTGTAGCAAAATTTCACGGGAAAGGTTAATACAATTTTTCTCTTGTTTGTAGGTAAAAATACGCCTTGTAACACGCTACAACTGATTTGTGTGCAAAATTTTTTTTTTGGCGCAATTTACATCCAGGGGTTAATTAAGCTTGTTCTGCATTTGTACTCAGTAAAAAAAAACTTTTTTTTTTTCACCGCCACAAAAGAAATTCTGTAGCATAATTCATAAAAAAGGGGTTAAATTTAAAGCCTTTTTTGGGTTTTTAAATTCAAAAAGATACCCGATTTTTTTTAAACGGCACATAAAAGTAAATTTTTCCTCCCCCTTTGGGTGGGCACAATTTATATCCAAGGGTTACCCAAGTTTCCCTTAGTGGGTTCTTTTGGGGGAGTCAAATACAGGTGTGTATTTATAAAATAAGAAAACTTCATCAAACAGTGGTCTGTAAAATTTTAGAACAAAAAAAAAATTCCAAGACAGAGGGGTTGCGGGCGGGCCCAAAACCCGAGTGGCAGAGGCACAAACTTTTCCGGGCCCGGGTCGCAGCAAAAAAGAAAGGGGGACGTTGCACAGGGGCACTGGGTGGGGGCCACAACTGCTCGTCATCTACCCGTCCGTGGTGTTGTTCACCCCCCCCAAAATGGTTCTTGATTTTTTTGACTGGGGTCCCCCCCACTTCCTCCCAATTGACATCTGAAAACCCCCACCAAGGTCGGGGGAACACCCGAAACAACCCTTGGGTTTGGCAGGGCCCCGGGGAGCGGGTCAGGGCCCCCTCCCCTTTCCCAACCCCCTGTGTCCCATCCAGTTCCCTCACCAAACTACTATGTGGTGGGGGATCAGCGCCACGATATAGAAAAGGATAAACAATTTGGGGAGGGCAGTCTCAACAACCTGGCAGCAAAAGAAATGGACCAATATCCCCTGCTTCGCAGAAAGGGGGCAAAGTATAGAAGGTTGGAGAGTGGCATGGGGGGGTCATGTTGTGGGGGGCCCAGCCCTGCATACCAAATCGATGATAAAACCGCAGTGACGATGAAAACAAAAATTTAATGATGAGGGAAGCCAAACCCCCAACTTGGGACCCCGGTGAGGCCAAGGGTTTCCCAAAACCTTCAGGAGAAAAAGGGCGTCATTTTTCCCGCGTCAGGCAGCAGCGCGGGCCAGCAAGGGGTTTTGTGGGGCCGAGTAGAAAAGGGTAGCAGCCATGTGGGGGGTGGGGAGCCAAGGGGCCACGGGGGAAAAAAACCCCGGGCTTCGCCTTTCCAAGAAGGTATCGGCACAGGGGCTCAGCGGGGCCCAGCAGCGGTAGTACCCACTAAGTCAGAGCGTTGGCGAAAAAAGTCCGATACCCGGCGGTGTGACAGTTCTTTGCAAAACCCCGGGAGGACCCCAAATATTGGGAAATATTAGAATCTTGGGCAGAAAGTGAAGCGGGGCCAGGGCTAACGTTGGCCCAAACGGCCCTGTGTAAACCCAGGGCAGCGTCCCCAAACCGGGGGGCCGGGAAAAACGTGGCTCAAAATGTGGGGGTCCATCCTGCCGCTGCAGCAACAGCAGCAGCACACGCCCCAGGGGGCACGCATGCCATTCCCAGCAAAAAAAAGGGCTCCACCCCTCTGCAGAAGGGGGGAAGTTTCCCCTTTGACTCTCCCCCGGGTCCAGATGCCCTGTTTCCCCCGCTACCCCAGGCGCCAGAAACCCCGTTCAGCAAAGGGGCGATTGCAAAAAAGCCCAACAATATCGCCCAAACCCAAACCTAAGGGCAGAAGCTGCCCGTGCTCCTGCCAAATTTTTGTTTTTTACGCAGCCCCTCTTTTTCCAAATGGGGGACTTTTGAAAACCGATCAGAGAACTTATGGCTTGGCCGAGCCGAAAAACTGCTCTCGCCCATGCAGCAAAAAATCGATGTGTGGCTTTTTTTCCCCCCCGCGCCAACTGCAAATGGGAAAACCATGGTGACAGACAAGGGGAGGAAAAAATGGTGTCCGTGCTGAAAACCGAGGAGGGATGGCCATGGCCCTCCCGGGGCGAAACGAGTAAAAATCTGGTTGTGAAAATTTTCCTGAAGTCTTCCACCTTTCTTCAGAAGATTCTAAAAAGGGCCCCGGGAAACGTGAATGCATTTCATCCTTTCCTACAAAGCCAGGAAAAACCCTCCTCGATTTAAACAGGGGCAGAACGGCCTCCCCCAAATACCCCTCTGATATGCAATTTTCCACCCGTTGGAATTTCCAGCCTGTACAAGTTGGAACGACTGTATGAACAGAGAAAGACCATTAACGAATTTTTTTTTATGAACCCCCTCGGGCAAAAAACTCCCCCCGGGGTTTAAATTTGATGTCAGCCATTTGGGAGTCAGCGTGACACCGCCTTTTTTTGAGGCCATTCGAAAAGAACCACGTTTTTTTGTCAGTCGCCAGGACCCAAAAAGGGAAGAATAAAAACCCTTTCCCCTTTCTTTTCCCCGTCCTGAATAGGGGCTGAAAAAACCCGTCTTTGGGGAGGGGACTGGGGACGTGGGGACTACATCTCGCGGGCCAAAAATGAGTCCCTTTTGGGGCCTGAAATGGAGGGGGAAAAATTTTAGAAAAGCAATTTTCGGTGAAAAGAGTTTGGGTTTTCTAAACCCTGGGGACAAGAGCGGGGGAGCAGGGGCAGCTGGAAGGGGGTAGATAAAAAAAGACGAGGCAGAAAGACCCGCAAGCACCGTGGCAGTATAAAAGTGGAGATTGGGGGCAGGGGGCCCCTCGGTTCCCCGTGGGAGAAAGGCCCGCAGCATGCGATTTTCCTGGGAAGTGACAGCCGAATAGTCATCATCTGGCAGAGGGAAGACTTCTGGCTCTCCACCCTATTGGACTCTCGCTACCGGTCCAAAAGGGAGCCTTTTCAAGCTATTGAGAGGGAGGACAAACTAAATCTATGGGGAAATCCTCCATATCAGTCGCGGGTCCTATGTGCGGCTTTCGTCCCTCCTTGACAGGTCTGACCGGGGGGTTCTTCAGCCTCACGTACTACTGCCGCGGCCTTGTGGGGAAGGTGGGGGGGTAGGAGCAGTACCAGCTCCATCAGCAGCAACCTAAGTCTGGAGTCATGATGAGCAGCCTTCTTCACCCGCCTAATGAGGAGGGCAGTCACCGCAGTAGCGCAGCAGGACCTGGAGCAGACCCTAAACCCAACAGGTGGTGGCCTACTTGGACAGCACTCTGCCACCCCAGTTAGAAGATCCCTGGACTACTGGGCAGCCAAACTGGATGTGTGGCCGCACTTGCCGAGTTTTGAAAGTGGAGAAGCTGTCCTCCCCGGGCCAGTAGTGTTGCAGAAGAGCGGGTGTTCAGTGCGGCGGGGGCCATCGTTAGCCAAGGAGAACCCGCTTGTCCACGGGAAATGTGGAACGACTGACCTTTGTCAAGATGAATCAGGCGTGGATCGCCAGGATTTCCACACACCAATGCCTTAGGCGTCAGATACATCAGCCATGACGCCTCACCCAAACTGTGAGAAATGAGTCTGGGTTCAAACTACCTGCCTCAGCCACTATTCTGATGCCGCCACCGCCTGATGCCACACATCTGCTGACAGTTTCTCCATCTGCCACCAACCATCTTTACCAGGGACTGGTATTGCCACAAACCTCCACACTCTGTCATTGTGCCACTTTATGACCTCAGCTGTGTGCTGTTGCTGGTGCCGTGACATCCACCCCTGTGTCATTGTGCCCCCTCTGACCTCATGCTGTTGCTCCTGCCGCCTCCCTCACTCTCTGTCATTTTGACCCCTGTGGCCTACTCCAGTTTTTGCCCCCCTCAAAATGTCATTTGCCACTTCTGACCTCTGCTGCTGCTGTGTTTGCTGGTGCAGTGACTCCACACTGTGTCTGTTGGCCACTCTCTGACCTCATGCTGTTGCTCCTGCCGCATTACCTCCACTCTCTGTCATTGTGCCACTCTGTGGCCTACTTCACTTTTTGCCACCTCCAGAATGTCATTGTGCCACTGTCTGACCTCATGCTGCTGCCACCGTCACTCCACTCTCTGTCATTGTGCCACTCTGTGGCCTACTACTTTTTTGCCACCTCCAGAATGTCATTGTGCCACTGTCTGACCTCATGCTGCTGCCGCCGTCACCTCCACTCTGTCATTGTGCCACTCTGTGGCCTACTCCTGTTTTTGCCACCTCCAGAATGTCATTGTGCCACTGTCTGACCTCATGCTGCTGCTGCCGTGACCTCCACTCTCTGTCATTGTGCCACTCTGTGGCCTACTCCTGTTTTGCCACCTCCAGAATGTCATTGTGCCACTGTCTGACCTCATGCTGCTGCCGCCGTCACCTCCACTCTCTGTCATTGTGCCACTCTGTGGCCTACTCCTGTTTTTGCCACCTCCAGAATGTCATTGTGCCACTGTCTGACCTCATGCTGCTGCCACCGTCACCTCACTCTCTGTCATGGTGCCACTCTGTGGCCT
Source organism: Phyllomedusa bahiana (assembly GCA_025379985.1). Classification (NCBI taxonomy): domain Eukaryota; kingdom Metazoa; phylum Chordata; class Amphibia; order Anura; family Hylidae; genus Phyllomedusa; species Phyllomedusa bahiana. The sequence continues at coordinate 1,531 of JAODAL010029516.1, read as the reverse complement.
ACTCTTTTTTGCCACCTCCAGAATGTCATTGTGCCACTGTCTGACCTCATGCTGCTGCCCGTGCACCTCCACTCTCTGTCATTGTGCCACTCTGTGGCCTATTCATGTTTTTGCCACCTCCAGAGTGTCATTGTGCGACTGTCTGACTTCATGCTGCTCCCGCCGTCACCTCCACTCTCTGTCATTGTGCAACTCTGTGGCCTACTCCTGTTTTTGCTACCTCCAGAATGTCAATGAGCCACTGCTCTGGACTCATGTTGCTGTGCGGTGCCCTCAACACTGTGTCATTGTGCAACTCTCTCGAACCTCATGCTGCTGGCGACCTCCACCTTCTGTCCATTGTGCCACTCTGTGGCCTACCTCAAGTATTTGCCACCATACAAAATGTCATTGTTGCCACTGTCTGACCTCATGCTGCTGCCACCCGTCACCTCCACTCTCTGTCATTGTGCCACTCTGTGGCTCCTACTTACTGTTTTGGCCGCCTCCAGATGTCATTGTGCCACTGTCGGACCTCATGCTGCTGGCTGCCGTGAACTCCAATCTCTGTCATGTTGTGCCACTCTGTGGCCTTGCTCTGTTTTTTGCCACCTCCAAGAATGTCATTGTGCCACTGTCTGACCTCATGCTGCTTGCCGCAGTCACCTCTACTCTCTGTCATAGTGCCACTCTGTGGCTACTACTGTTTTGGCCACCTCCGGAATGTTCATTGTGCCACTCTCTGACCTCTTGCTGCTGCCCGCCTTCACCTCCACTCTCTGTCATTGTGAACTTCGGTGGCCTACTACTGTTTTGCCACTCAGAATGTCCTTGTGGCCAACTGTATGGACCTCATGATGCTGCTCTGTGACCTCCCACTCTCTGTCATTGTGCAAACTCTCGTGGCATGATCCTGTTTTTGCCACCTCCAGAATGTCTTTGATGCCACTGTTGACCTCTTTGCTGCTGCCGCGGTTACCTTACTCTCTGTTCTAGTGCCACTCTGTGGCCCCTACTACTTTTTTTTGCCACCGCACAGAATGTCATTGTGCCTACTCGGTGACCTCCTGCTGCTGCCGTCTTCACCTCCACTCTCTGTCATTGTGCCACTCTGTGGCTACTTTGTTTTGCCGCCTACAGATTGTCATTGTGCCACCTGATTTCATTGACATCATTGCTGTGTGCCGGTGACTCCACTCTCTGTCATTGTGCCACTCTGTGGCTCTCTGTATTTGCACATCCAGAATGTCATTGTGCTACTGTTTGACCCTCATGCTGTGCCACCGTCAACTCATCTCTGTCATAGTGCCACTCTGTGGCCTTACTTACTGTTTTTGCACCTCCAGAATGTCATTGTGCACTCATCTGACCTAATGCTGCTGCCGCCGTCACTCCACTTCTCTGTTCATTGTTGCCACTCTTGTGGCCTACTACTGTTTTTCCACATCCAGAATGTATTGTGCCAATGTATGGACCTCCATGCTGCTGCTGCCGGTGCCTCCACACTGTGTCATGTTGTGCCACCTATGTGGCCTGATCCTGGTTTTTTGCC
>JAODAL010029515.1:0-51472 GCA_025379985.1 Phyllomedusa bahiana | reverse complement strand
AACAAAAAAAAACCCCCCCCCCCAAACCAAAAATCAAAATTATGTCACCTGCATCTGTGTTCCTAGAAGCCCGCCCTTGAGGCCAGATGGACATGTGTACATGACAGAACCAGAATAAGGACAGTTGAGTATATTTTAGTTAGTTTAGTCCTGTTTTCTCAGTTTCATTTTTGAATTCAGGGGTGTGTTTACTGGTTTGTACTGACTACTACTGGCCTGCAGTTATGAGCTGCTGAGGATACCAGGTCTGTAGCTATAGTGACCAGTGCCTACAGCCTATCAGGAGAGATCAAACAGGTATGTAGCTGTAGCGACCTGAGGAGCTGATGCAGCCCATACAAGAGGGGAAATCTAGGAATAGGTAGGACACTGTTAATATGCAAAAATATAAAAAAGATAAGTTTTTGCAAGATGTTTAACATAAAAAGCAATCCTTGTAGTGAGACAACCCCTTTAAGGAGCTAAAGGGGTTGTCCACTTGAAAAAAGTTAAATTTAAATGGGACCAGTATTGGCAAAAAAGCGGGGCATAGTATGTATAACACTCTTAAGGTGGTATAGCATACATACCAACTCTCCTGGAACATCTGGGGACCCATGGTAGAAGAAAAAAAGGATTCCTCCCAGAAGAGTTGCCAGGGTGCTGCATGGACCTGGTGGCAGTCTACTACCATATCATGTGGGGCTGGGACAATGCATCCATAGACACAGTCTGTCACCTAGTAAATAGTTTCACTGCATAAGTAGGAATGTCTATTCTGCCATGGCCTGCTCACAGCTAAACACCTATAATAGCTATGTTTATTAATGTATGCAGATTTAAAGGACAAGGATCTTAGCATGCATACATTTGAGAAAATAGAAAAGCTAGTGATGACTGCTGTTGGGGTTGAGATGTCATCTAGCTTTCCTAGACAGGTATGTAATATACCCACAGCTGTTGCCACTCTGTTTTCCTATGTTCCTGAATGAATGCAGTCAAATAGGGTAAAGATCATTTAAAGGGGAGTGGCCTGTAGAAAGGGGTGTCATATAAAATGGGCATGGCTTCACATTAAAAAAAGAAAAACACAATGCGTGCTGCAGCGCAAAATCTCCCTGACTGCAGTTTTCAAAGTCGTGAGGAAGACCTGTGACATTTCCTTGTCTATTATTGTGTGTTTCCTGTGAAATAACAATTCTGGAGCATCTTCTCTTACAACTCTGTGTTGTTTCCCTGTTATTCCTTCTAGAAATTCATTACCAATCTGTCAGCTGGGTGTTACCATTCCAGTCTTCAAAGGGGTGTGTCCCCGCACACAGTGACCCTCTAAGCACTGATTGGACAAGGTCAGATTTTGAAGGAACACCTCCCATTTGTAACACCCAGCTGACAGATTGGTAATGAATTTCTTGGGTGAATAAGAGGAAGTACACAACATAGTGGTATAAGGAAAGATGCTCCAGAATTGTTAATTCATGAGAAAACGGCTTTAACAGGAATGACTAGAAAAAATCTTTATAGGTGCCAACGCCCTTGACTGTTTACTTCCAATCTGGAATTAACCCTGCATAGCCATTTTAAAACATCTGTGCGAAGTTTATAGCTGTACACTAATTGTGCAACTGCAAGATGACTATGGCTTACAGCTAATGAAAACCCAAAATTCAGTATGTCAGAAAATTAGAATATTGTATACAGCCAATCGAAAAAAAATTATTATAATACATAAACCTCGGCCTCCTGAAAGGTCTGCACAAAATATGCTCTCAATACTCTCAATTCAGAAAACTAGAATGTGAGAAAGGTCAATATTCTTGACTCATGGTGTCACATGCAAAGGTTTCCTAAGTCTTTATATGGTCCCTATCTATTATAGCTACAAAATCATGGGGAAGACTGCTGACTACATTTCTAGAAAAATCACGGGAACCCTCCACAAAAAGGGGAAGCCACAAAAAGTAATTGCTAAAGAAGCTGCTGTTGTCAAAGCATATTATTTAAATTATGTGAAGGAAAAAGGTGGTAGAAAAGGTGCGCAAGCAACAGGGAAGAGCGCAGCCATGAAAGGATTGTCGAGGAGAGACCATTCAAGAGTGTGGGAGAGATTGACAAGAAAGCGCCAAAGTCCTGTTTTCAGATGGAAATAAATTTAGAAATTTCATTTGCAATCAGGTTTCCCAGAGTCTGGGAAGAGGGGGTAAAGGCCACAATCCAAGCTGCTTGAATTCCAGTGTGAAGTTCCCCCAATCACTGATGGCTTGGGGAGCTGTGTCATCTGCCGGTGTTGGTCCAGTGTGTTATATCAAGTCCAAAATCAGCACAGCCGGAGATTTTGAGCCTTCATGTTTCCCCTCTGCTGAAATTTAAATGGAGATGCTGATTTCATTTTCAAGCAGGACCCGGTACATGCCCACATTGCCAAAAGTACCAATAGCTGGTTCAACCCCTTCTTGACAGCGTTAAAATAATATGGTTTAGTTTTTTCCTCCCCGCCTTCCAAAAGCCATAACTTTTATAGTTTTCTATCTACATAGACATTCTGTATCCCACTAGTATATAGTATTCTTATATAGAGGGAGCAGCTCTGTATCCAACTGTAATAGTATTTCTTATATAGAGGGAGCAGCTCCTGTATCCCACTAGTATATAGTATTCTTATATAGAGGGAGCGGCTCCTGTATCCACTAGTATATAGTATTCTTATATAGAGGGAGCGGCTCCTGTATCCCCACTAAATATTAGTATTTTATATAGAGGAGCGGCTCCTGTATCCCACCAGTATATAGTATTCTTATATAGAGGGATCGGCTCCTGTATCCCACTAGTATATCGTATTCTTATATAGAGGGAGTGGCTCCTGTATCCACTAGTATATAGTATTCTTATATAGAGGGAGCGGCTCCTGTATCCCACTAGTATATAGTATTCTTATATAGAGGGAGCGGCTCCTGTATCCACTAGTATATAGTATTCTTATATAGAGGGAGCGGCTCCTGTATCCCACTAGTATATAGTATTCTTATATAGAGGGAGTGGCTCCTGTATCCACTAGTATATAGTATTCTTATATAGAGGGTGCGGATCATGTATCCACTAGTATATTGTATTATTATATTTATGGAGCGGCTCCTGTATCCACTAGTATATAGTATTCTTATATAGAGGGAGCGGCTCCTGTATAAACTAGTATATAGTATTCCTATATAGAGGGAGCGGCTCCTGTATCCCACTAGTATATAGTATTCTTATATAGAGGGAGCGGCTCCTGTATCCACTAGTATATAGTATTCTTATATAGAGGGAGCGGCTCCTGTATCCACTAGTATATAGTATTCTTATATAGAGGGAGCGGCTCCTGTATCCACTAGTATATAGTATTCTTATATAGAGGGAGCGGCTCCTGTATCCCACTAGTATATAGTATTCTTATATAGAGGGAGCGGCTCCTGTACCCACTAGTATATAGTATTCTTATATAGAGGGAGCGGCTCCTGTATCCACTAGTATATCGTTTTCTTATATAGAGGGAGCGGCTCCTGTATCCCACTAGTATATAGTATTCTTATATAGAGGGATCGGCTCCTGTATCCCACTAGTATATAGTATTCTTATATAGAGGGAGCGGCTTCCTGTATCCCACTAGTATATAGTATTCTTATATAGAGGGAGCGGCTCCTGTATCCCACTAGTATATAGTATTCTTATATAGAGGGAGCGGCTCCTGTATCCCACTAGTATATAGTATTCTTATATAGAGGGAGCGGCTCCTGTATCCCACTAGTATATACTATTCTTATATAGAGGACGCTCTTATCCCATAGTTTATATATCTTATATGAGGGAGCGGCTCCTGTATCCCACTAGTATATAGTATTCTTATATAGAGGGAGCGGCTCCTGTATCCCACTCGTATATAGTATTCTTATATAGAGGGAGCGGCTTCTGTATCCCACTAGTATATAGTATTCTTATATACACTCACCGGCCACTTTATTAGGTACACCATGCTAGTAACGGGTTGGACCCCCTTTTGCCTTCAGAACTGCCTCAATTCTTCGTGGCATAGATTCAACAAGGTGTTGCAACGATGCTCAATTGGTACCGGGGGCCCCAAAAGAGTGCCAAGAAAATATTCCCCACACCATGACACCACCACCCCCAGCCTGAACCGTTGATACAAGGCAGGATGGATCCATGCTTTCATGTTGTTGACCCCAAATTCTGACCCTACCATCCGAATGTCGCAGCAGAAATCGAGACTCATCAGACCAGGTAACGTTTTTCCAATCTTCTACTGTCCAATTTCGAGGGAGCTTGGGAAAATTTGGGGAGCCTCAGTTTCCTGTTCTTAGCTGAAAGGAGTGGCACCCGGTGTGGTCTTCTCTGCGTAGCCCATCTGCCTCAAATTTCGCCGTACTGTGCGTTCAGAGAGCTCTTCTCCCTCCCTTTGGTTGTAACGGGTGGCTATTTGAGTCACTGTTGCCTTTCTATCAGCTCGAACCAGTCTGCCCATTCTCCTTTGACCTCTGGCATCAACAAGGGCATTTCCGCCACGGGACGGGCCGCTCCACTGGATGTTTTTTTTTTTTCGGACCATTCTCTATAAACCATAGAGATGGTTGTGCGTGAAAATCCCAGGAGTTCAGCAGTTTCTGAAATACTCAGACCAGCCCTTCTGGCACCAACAACCATGCCACGTTCAAAGGCACTCAAATCACCTTTCTTCCCCATACTAATGCTCGGTTTGAACTGCAGGAGATTGTCTTGACCATGTCTACATTCCTAAATGCACTGAGTTGCCGCCATCTGATTGGCTGATTAGAAATTAAGTGTTAACGAGCAGTTGGACAGGTGTACCTAATAAAGTGGCCGGTGAGTGTAGAGGGAGCGGCTCATGTATCCCACTAGTATATAGTATTCTTATATAGAGGGAGCGTCTCCTGTATCCCACTAGTATATAGTATTCTTATATAGAGGGAGCGGCTCCTGTATCCAACTGGTATATAGTATTCTTATATTAGAGAGATCGGCTCCTGTATCCCACTAGTATATAGTTTTCTTATATAGAGGGAGAGTCTCCTGTATCCACTAGTATATAGTATTCTTATATAGAGGGAGCAGTTTCTGTATACCACTAGTATATAGTATTTTTATATAGAGGGAGCGGCTCCTGTATCCACTAGTATATAGTATTCTTATATAGAGGGAGCGGCTCCTGTATCCCACTAGTATATAGTTCTTACATAGAGGGACGCTCCTGTATCCCACTAGTATATAGTATTTTTATATAGAGGGAGCAGGGTTCTGTATCCCACTAGTTAATTTGTATTCTTATATAGAGGGAGCAGCTTCTGTATCCACTAGTACATAGTATTCTTATATAGAGGGAGCGGCTCCTGTATCCCACTAGTATATAGTATTCTTATATAGAGGGAGCGGCTCCTGTATCCACTAGTATATAGTATTCTTATATAGAGGGAGCGGCTCCTGTATCCCACTAGTATATAGTATTCTTATATAGAGGGAGCGGCTCCTGTATCCCACTAGTATATAGTATTCTTATATAGAGGGAGCAGCTTCTGTATCCACTAGTACATAGTATTCTTATACAGAGGGAGCGGCTCCTGTACCCACTAGTATATAGTATTCTTATATAGAGGGAGCGGCTCCTGTATCCACTAGTATATAGTATTCTTACATAGAGGGAGCGGCTCCTGTATCCACTAGTATATAGTATTCTTATATAGAGGGAGCGGCTCCTGTATCCACTAGTATATAGTATTCTTATATAGAGGGAGCGGCTCCTGTATCCCACTCGTATATAGTATTCTTATATAAAGGGAGCGGCTCCTGTATCCCACCAGTTTATAGTATTCTTATATATAGGGAGCGGCTCCTGTATCCCACCAGTATATAGTATTCTTATATAGAGGGAGCGGCTCCTGTATCCCACCAGTATATAGTATTCTTATATAGAGGGAGCGGCTCCTGTATCCCACTAGTATATAGTATTCTTATATAGAGGGAGCGGCTCATGTATCCCACTAGTATATAGTATTCTTATATAGAGGGAGCGGCTCCTGTATCCCACCAGTATATAGTATTCTTATATAGAAGGAGCAGCTCCTGTATCCCACTAGTATATAGTATTCTTATATAGAGGGAGCAGCTCCTGTATCCCACTAGTATATAGTATTCTTATATAGAGGGAGCGGCTCCTGTATCCCACTAGTATATAGTATTCTTATATAGAGGGAGCGGCTCCTGTATCCCACTAGTATATAGTATTCTTATATAGAGGGAGCGGCTCCTGTATCCACTAGTATATAGTATTCTTATATAGAGGGAGCGGCTCCTGTATCCACTAGTATATAGTATTCTTATATAGAGGGAGCGGCTCCTGTATCCCACTAGTATATAGTATTCTTATGTAGAGGGGGGCCCTCCTGTATTCCCACTAGTATTTAGTATTCTTATATAGAGGGAGCGGCTCCTGTATCCCACCAGTATATAGTATTCTTATATAGAGGGAGCGGCTCCTGTACCCACTAGTATATAGTATTCTTATATAGAGGGAGCGGCTCCTGTACCCCCGAGTATATAGTATTCTTATATAGAGGGAGCGGCTCCTGTACCCACTAGTATATAGTATTCTTATATAGAGGGAGAGGCTCCTGTATCCCACCAGTATATAGTATTCTTATATAGAAGGAGCAGCTCCTGTATCCCACTAGTATATAGTATTCTTATATAGAGGGAGCGGCTCCTGTATCCCCCATAGTATAGTATTTTTATATTGGGGGGAGCGGGTCCTGTATCCCCCTAGTATATAGTATTCTCATATAGAGTGAGCGGCTCCTGTATCCACTAGTATAAAGTATTCTTATATTAGTAGGGAGCCGGGTCCTGTATCCCCTATATATAGTATTTCTTATTAGAGGGGGTCGGCTCCTGTATCCCACTGTTTTATCGTATTCTTATTTTAAAAAGGGAGCGGTCCTAATCCACTAGTATAATAGTATTTTTTAATATAGAGGGAGCGGCTCCTGTATCCCACTAGTATATAGTATTCTTATATAGAGGGAGCGGCTCCTGTATCCACTAGTATATAGTATTCTTATATAGAGGGAGCGGCTCCTGTATCCCACTAGAATATAGTATTCTAAAATAGAGGTAGCGGCTCATGTATCCCACTCGTATATAGTATTCTTATATAGAGGGAGCGGCTCCTGTATTCCACTAGTATATAGTATTCTTATATAGAGGGAGCGGCTCCTGTATCCCACTAGTATATAGTATTCTTATATAGAGGGATCGGCTCCTGTATCCCACTAGTATATAGTATTCTTATATAGAGGGAGCATTGCACCCCAGGAGGACAGGGCACACACTCCCTGCAGAGCATTGCACCCCCGGAGGACAGAACACACACTCTCTGCAGAGCATTGTACCCCAGGAGGACAGAACACACACTCGCTGCAGAGCATTGTACTCCAGGAGGACAGAACACACTCTCTGCAGAGCATTGCACCCCAGGACAGAGCACACACTCCCTGCAGAGCATTGCACCCCAGGAGGACAGGGCACACACACCCTGCAGAGCATTGAACCCCAGGAGGACAGGGAAAAAAATACTCCCTGCAGAGCATTGCACCCCAGGAGGACAGGGCACACACTCCCTGCCCAGAAAAAAAAAACTTAGGGACCCCCAGGGGGACAGGGCCCCACACTCCCCGCAGGAGCATTGCACCCCAGGAGGACAGAGCACACACTCCCTGCAGAGCATTGCACCCCAGGAGGACAGGGCACACACTCCCTGCAGAGCATTGCACCCCCGGAGGACAGAGCACACACTCCCTGCAGAGCATTGCACCCCAGGAGGACAGGGCACACACTCCCTGCAGAGCATTGCACCCCAGGAGGACAGTGCACACACTCTCTGCAGAGCATTGCACCCCAGGAGGACAGAGCACACACTCCCTGCAGAGCATTGCCCCCAGGAGGACAGGGCACACACTCCCTGCAGAGCATTGAACCTCAGGAGGACAGAGCACACACCCCTGCAGAGCATTGCCCCCAGGAGGACAGGGCACACACTCCCTGCAGAGCATTGCACTCCAGGAGGACAGGGCACACCCCTCCCTGGGAGAGCATTGCACCCCAGGAGGACAGGGCACACACTCCCTGCAGAGCATTGCACCCCAGGAGGACAGGGCACACACTCCCTGCAGAGCATTGCACCCCAGGAGGACAGAGCACACACTCCCTGCAGAGCTCTGCAGACAGCAGTCTGATAACACCAGTCACTCTGGTAATGAGAGCAGCTCCTCCCACTCGGCCTGGTCACGTGGGGCGTGACGTCACACAGGTCCTCTCCCCCACGAGGAAGTAGCGTCTACCATGGGGTTCGAGTGGCCTTGGCAGTACAACTTCCCCCCGTTTTACACGTGAGAGACCTTCTTCGTATTGTCAGGGGCGGCCGTGCTGCGCGGCGGGGGGGACGGTTTAGGGGCGCGCACCCCTGGGAGCAGCTGTGCTTCTTAACTAGTTCCGGTAGAAACAAGGAAGTAGAGTGAGAGTACCCCTGTGTTGCCGGGGGCTTGCTCTGGATACGCAGCTGGGCTCTCAGCAGAGTCAGGATGCTTGTCCTACACATTGGAGTCTTGTGGTCCCTATAGAGCTGGTAGGGGCCCCAGTGTTGCCGCCCATAGAGGGGCCGGTAATGGAGCTTTGAATCTAGAGAGCACAGTGTCTGCCCTGAGTATAGACAGGATGTGGTGCTGCTGCCCGGCTGAGCACACCTGACGTGAGGACGCATCGTGCTTTGGCCTCCATTGTTGATCTCCATCATTGATACCTTGAGGAAGGTCTCCTGATCTGTACTCGGTGGAGCCCGAGGGGTCTACAGGCCATAGCCCCATAGTCTGTGGTCTGCCAGATATAGAGCAGACGTGGTCCAGAGGAAGCTACCTCTGCCCTATAGACCTCTATGGCTCTGCCGCAGTATATGTTGGAGTAGCTCAATGGAGGCCGAACACATGAGGTGATTGTAGCCTTATAGGGGTTTTACCACAAAGTAAAATTGATGCAAATTAAACATTTTCACCATTCATCATTAATACAAATTCTGCACCATTTTTGCTTTAGTTGCTCCCTTAGTGATCCATAGTGTGCAGCTCCTCTCCGGGGGATACGACCAGGGATGAGAGCTCCTCAGTCCTGGCTGCACATGCTCAGATATCGCCTCTCTTCTCAGGCAGCTACTGTCAGTCTCTTCCCTGCTTAGTAATCAGTAGAATAGTGAAGAAATCAGGCGATACCTTTTTCAGGCTTACTGAATATATTTGATGGTGAGCTTTCGAGAGTACTATCTCCCTTCTTCAGACAGGTTGTTATACAAGAACTGAAAATTTACAGACTTGTTATACACATAATACAGGGGTCTTCCAAGGAACTCAGAATCCTTAAAAAAACCAAAATGCAATATAAGTAGAGCAGTTATTTACAACAGGTTAAGAAAGAAACAATCTGGAAACTTATGAGGCGTGACGGAGGGATCAGTAATTATTTCTCTCATCTGCTATCGGGTGATTTGTTGCCCTCACAGTTCATAGATAGTGTGACATGAAGCTGCTATGAATATTCAGTCCATTTTGCAGAGTTTTAAATTTTTGCATTAAATTATATTCCCATTCCTTCCTCTCCCTCTGTTTCAGTTCTTGTATAAGATCATGTCTGAAGAAGGGAGCTAGTACTCTCGAAAGCTCACCATCAAATATACTCAGTTAGCCTCAAAAAGGTATCGCCTGATTTCTTCACTCTTCTACTACTTTCTATGGCTAACACGTGAAAACATTATACTGCTTAGTAATCACACACACTCATCGCTGAGCGAGTGTTCAACCCCAGGTGCTGTCATTCTACTCCCGTCCTCTGTGCTCCTTAGTAATTAGTCAAACAGTGCAAATAAATAAAAAATAAACCCCATTGTAGTTGAGAAAAAGAAATCCACATGTTTGGTTCCTGCAGGGATTTGAACCTAGAAACCCTATGACAGAAGTGCTAACCACTCAGCTCCATTGCTTACAGCTCTGTACATAAACAGACCTTTGACTAGAGTGAGCACACTGGGGAAAGGCATGGTGATGTCATGCCTGCTGGGTCATATGACATGCAGGTCAACCAAATCATACACGCCCCCTTTTTGAACACACTGAAAGCTGAAGCTGGATAAATGAGGCATGAACTGCCTTTGTGGTAAATCCCCTTTAAAGAAAACTTGTGACACCTCCTGACAGGTCTGTGTTAGTTAATCCTTGTGTTCCCCATGAAATTACAATTCTGGAGCATCTTCTTTTATAAGACTGTGTCCACACGACAAGAACAGAATCCTCATTGGAGTCTGAATCTCAATCTGAAGAGTATTTGCACAGTATTCTACACAAAACCTGAGGATTTTTAAGTCGGTTTTTGTTTTTTGCCGTGGTTTTCGGATTCAGTTTTTCCATGTTTTTATGGCAGACCGTGCATCATAAAGCACTTTTGAGTTTTGTAAATTGGATCCGCGTCAAAAAACAACAATAAATCTTTCTGGTCGTTTTTCATGCCATCCCATTGACTTCAATACTAAACTTTCCGCTGTTTTCAGAGTAAAATCAGACAGAAGAATGAACACGTTCCATGTTTTTTGAAAAAACGTCGGTTGTGAAATCCGACCTCAGAAAATCCAAATTGTGTGGAATACAACACAGATTTTCAATTGAGGTCTATGGGGATGGTTTTTAAAATCTGAATTCAGGTCAAAGACCGACTGTTGATCTTTATGTAGATGGACCCTAAGGCTATGTTCACACGGTGTAATTGCGGGGACGTATTTCGCCCGCAATTACGCCATGTGCTCGGGGGCGGGGGGCAGGCAGCTCGCTGGCCCCAGAGACATTCATTATTCATGGCGCGTATACGCCGTGAATAATTTACATGTGACTTCTCTCCCCGCTCGCCATTTTGTGCGAGCGGGGAGTGGAGGCGTAATCCTTAGTTCTGTATGAGAACTGTGGATTACCGTAATGACCGGGACGTATCTCGCCCCGTATTTAGCGCAGTACGGCGCGAAATACGGGGCGAGATATGTCCCATTTTAAGCCGTGTGAACATTGCCTTATCCTTTGTTGGGTTGTTTCTCAGTTATTCCTAAAAATGTGTTATTGAATCTGTCAGATGGGTGTTGAATTTTTAAAGGGCGTTTCCCTGCCCACACTGACTGTCAGCACTGATTGGACAATGTCAGACTGTGCAGGGAACATGCCCAGTTGGTAACACCCACCTGACAGATTGGAGATGAATTTCTTGGTGGAATAACGGAGGAACCACACAAAACAGAGATCTAAGGAAAGATGGTCAAAAATTATGTCATGGGGAACCGTAATATTTACGGACAAGTCAGGAACGGTAACAGGTCCTCTGTGATGGGTCTCAAGCAAGTACTTTTTGTTTTTTTTTAAATAAATATCTGGATAAATGGACAAAACACTAGAAACTGCAGGTGGGACGGAAGCCTCTGCCTGAACATTATAACGACAGTTCAGTGTTAGCCAGGACTTCAGAAGAGAAGGATTTAAGGTCCCGATCTGTGACAGCTTCAGAAAGGAGTCCCCAATGCTAGCCAGACAGTAGGGAAAGCTGGTCTGCATTGCTAGAGGTATTACCAGGAGAAAGAGGGAGATGGTGACCCCGCTGTATAGAGATCTAGTGCACAGGTGTCAAACTGCCGGCCCTCCAGCTGTTGGGAAACTACAACTCCCATCATGCATTTGTATAATCTATAACAGTGGGCATGATGGGAGTTGTAGTGCGACCACATCTGGAATACTAGGTTCATTTCTGGAGACCTTACCCAAAAAGAGATCAAGGCTGTGTGTCTATAAGGCTGTTTTAGAGCAATAGTTTAATAGGGTTTTCTCACTACAATGATTAGCTTTCAACATGTGGGGACAGGTAAATGAAGACAATTATCAAATACATTGTCCTACAGGAGATATGAGAGATTTTATCTAGGTTACCGTCCATATCTCCCTTCCTGATTAGACAGAGAGCAGGGACAGACATAACTATGGTCGTAGGAGAACAGTCTTTATCTCTAACAAGATTAGATTAATTACTTTTGAAAATCACTTGTTTTCACTCCTCAGATTTCTGTAGTGTTTACTTACAGATTAAATCTCCACACTTATGTCTCTGTAGCTACTCAGCTAGTTATAGAGGAGTTAAATATGCTAATTACTGCTATGGAACCACGCACAGCCTGAACACGCAGTGTGAAGCTAAAGCTGCCTGTGACTCTGTGAAACCCTTTTAATAGTTTTAGGGCATGTTCACAGGGCGGGGTTGGTCGAGGTTAATCAGCATGGTCGGGGCGCGGTTTGCGGCGAGGTTTTCACCCATACAAATTAAGAGGCAGGACAAAACCCACACCCAAACCGCGCCCCAACCGCACCGAAAACCACGCCGCAACCCGCGCCAAAGACTCACTGCAAGAATTGACAGGAGACTTCCACAAACACACGCGGTAAGGCTGCGGCCAAAACCTCGCCGTGTGAACAACAACACGGTTTTCCGTAGCAACCAATGTAATGAACTGGGGGCGTTTGAGGCGAGGTTTGGACGAGGTTTTGGCTGCGGAAACCGCGCCGAAAACCTCGTCCAAACCCACGGCCATATCCGCCGTGTGAACATGCGCTTACACCGACAGGCAGTAAGGCTACGTCTACAGAGCACTGAATTACAGTTGGATTTTATGCAGCTTCAGTATTTAGAACCCGCAAAAAATTTGACTGTTAATCAACTCCATAGACCGCAATTGAAAATCCGAGCTATAGTCTACAGATCAAAAAGCTTAGAACATGTTTTCTATTCTGCTGGAAAACAGCGGATTTTAGCACTGTTCAATGTGGGCCGGATGCAAAAAACGCAATTAACCCCTTACCGCCGCAGTCAGTTTTGGCCCTTCTGACAGAGCCCCATTTATGAAATCTGACAAGTTCCACTTAATGTGAGAATAACTTTTTGATACTTTTACTTATCCATGTGATTCAGAGACTGTTTTCTCGTAACACATTGTGCTTTAGGTTAGTAAGAAATTTTGGTCCATACAATCCTTGTTTATTTGTGAAAAATATCATGGAAATTTGGAAAAATTTGCCATTTTCAAAGTTACAAATTTTTGCATGTAAGACAACAGATACATGTCTACTAAACATTGGCATCATTTTTTTAAAAAATTATGACATTAGAGGGCTTAGAAATTTAATAGTAATTTTTTTACATTTTCAAGACCATTTGCAACATAGAGTTTTTTAGGGACCAGTCCAGTTCTGACGTGGGTTTGAGGGGCCTGTAGTTATACCTCCATAAATGACTCCATCAAAGAAACTGCACCCTTTAAAATATTGAAACCACATTTAGGAAGTTTATTAACCCATTAGGTATTTCACAAAAATAAACCCAGGACTATATCCAGAAGCCTGCGATCGTGCTGTGGGTGCTCAGGTGGGGACAGTATTGTCCTTGAATTGATAATGATACTACCTTTGCTCTAATTTTTTGCAGGTTACAGCCTAATGTTGACACACGACAGAAGCAGCTATCAGCATGGAGCTCCCTAGTCTTGTCTTACTGCCGCCATAATAAGTTATACACTATGAATGTAATGGAAATACAGGAAAGTCCCCTGTTCAACAACAAGAAAATACAAAGTATCCTTTTAACTTGGACAAGTTCATACATAAATGCTCCTTAAAGGAACCTGTGCATGATTGTGGTCTTAAAACTGAAGTTTAAATTTATTTAGTGATCATAAGAATATATGGGGTCAACAGCTTGCGAATTTTGATAATTGTCTCTCATAAATGTTGTTTTTTTTTATTTTTTTTTTACTAAATATGTTAATTTGGCAGTACGGGACAGAGAACATTTCTGTTTAAAGGGGAGGTCCACCTAGTTTTACTTAAATTGTTGCTGCGGCTATATTAAAAAACGAAAAAAATTGCTATGGTAGTTCCCCCCTGTTCCAGCGATGCCACTTCCAGTTCTTCTCCTCTGCTCTTCTGTTATCTTCCTGGTCCTGAGGATTGGCTGCAGTGGTCATGTGATATTGCCTGACATCACTGTTCAGAAGTGAAGTGATGTCAAAAAATGTCAGGTGACAGCAGCAGCCAATCAGTGGCTGCAGCAGTGACCTTTCTACTGCCAGGACCAGGAGGTTAACAGAAGACCCAGGGAGACATTTGGCAGTGGAATCACTGGAGCGTGGAGGACTACAAAGGTGAGTATAGGGGTTTTTCTTTTTTATTTTACTGCAGCAGCATTTTATTTCAATAAAGCTAGGTGGAAAACCCCTTTAAAGGGAATCTGTCGCCAATTTTTTGTTTTACTTATTAAATCAAGCCCCTGATCCATATTTTTTTCCTTTCGTCGTTTTTATTTACCGATTGTAGATTTCTCTATATATGATTGTGGGGAAGACATTCTTGCTTGCACTGCTTTAACAGCAGTCAGAGAGATACTTTACAGCAGCTTCATTATTCATGCAGGATTCTTAAAGGGAATGTGTCATCAAAAAATGACTTATTGTTTAACTCACATTTTTATGTTAAACACATTTGGTAGGATGCTTTGGTTATGTTTTTTTTTAATTTTCCAGATCACTTTCAATACTTTTTTAATAATTCCTAAGTCCTGCAGTTTTCACTTTGGCCACTAAGCCTAATAATCGTCTGACACTTCCTGTTCTGTTTAGAGAGCTTTTCAGCAGTGTCGCTCATTATCAGTCACAAAGCAGGGTCAACTGAAAGGAGCACCATTGTGTACAGAAACACAGAATCCACCAGTCACAAGAGGAGATGTCACAGCTCCCCCTCTCCCCTCCCTTCACAGTGAAAACTCTCCTATACAAGTCTATGGGACAGAATCTGTCTTAAGGCTCCTATGTGCATGAAGCTGCTGTAAAGTATCTCTCTGACTGCTGTTAAAGCAGTGCAAGCAAGAATGTCTTCCCCACAATCATATATAGATGGCCGAATAGAGAAATCTACAATCAGGAAATAAAAACGACTGAGAGGAAAAGCATATGGATCAGGGGCTTCATTTAATAAGTTCAAAAAAATTGGCGACATATTCCTTTTAAGGCAGATTCTGTCCCATAGACTTGTA
The DNA here is from genome assembly GCA_025379985.1 of Phyllomedusa bahiana. Lineage (NCBI taxonomy): Eukaryota > Metazoa > Chordata > Amphibia > Anura > Hylidae > Phyllomedusa > Phyllomedusa bahiana. The sequence continues at coordinate 36,283 of JAODAL010029515.1, read as the reverse complement.
TAGGAGAGTTTTCACTGTGAAGGGAGGGGAGAGGGGGAGCTGTGACATCTCCTCTTGTGACTGGTGGATTCTGTGTTATCTGTACACATTGGTGTCTCCTTTCAGCTTGACCCTGCTTTTACTGATAATGAGCACACTGCTGAAAAGCTCTCTAAACAGAACAGGAAGTGTCAGACGATTATTAGACTTAGTGGCCAAAGTGAAAACTGCGGGACTTAAGAAGTATTAAAAAAAATATTGAAAGTGATCTGGAAAATGTAAAAAAACATAACCAAAAATTCCTAAAAAAAATGTGTTTAACATAAAAATGTGAGTTAATAAGTCATTTTTTGATGACACATTCCCTTTAAGTCGTGCCAAGTTTCTATGCACCTTCTCTGCTCGTAAATAGATGAAGATAGGTTGGCTAATAGAGACATGCTGCCTGACAATCCCATAAGGGTATGTGCACATACAACAGATTTATTGCAGCCTTCTTGTCTCTGTCCCATTCATTTGAATGAGTTTGCAAAAATCCGTGGGCATGCTGCAGAGGTAACCCTATTACCACGAATAGACTGGACAGTCTCCAATGCAAACGGAATTCCTCCATAAAATTATATCGTACAAACTTTTTTTTTTTTTGATCTTCAACTGGACAAATCTAAAACCGCTTTTATATAATGTGCCTTGTAAACCTGGATCTGAATTAGAGCACTATTTTGTCCTTGACATTGTACAGGAAAACTGCCCTTGGAGTCTGTGCAGGTGGTCTTGGAGGAACTCAGGAAAAAAGGTGTGTTCAATTGCACATTTTACTTTTGATTTTGTTAATGTAAAATTAATTAATTTGCTAATCTCGTTATACATTTCCTACCATATTACAGCTGAAGAGTCTGCGTCAGGGCCAGAGCATATCATATTTGCATCAGAGGTTTTGTTCAGACACCAGCTGTGCCTTGCAAATCAATAAAGACAAGTGCAGAGCCAGGTCACATGTGGTTTATAAGGCCATGTCCCCACGGCACCGGTTTGTGGCCGGTTTTTCAGATGGTTTGTGGTTTTGAAGACCGTCTGAAAAAGCAGCCACAAACTAACACACCGGGCCGCTATGGAAATCCCGTGCAGCAGTCTCCACTGCACGGGTTTTTCCGCCTGGCGGTTTTTCAAACCGCCGGCCGCCCGAAAAACATTGTGTATGTTCATTGTTCTGTCTGGTTTATGAACATCCTAATGTAAAGGGGTAGGGCTTTTCTCCACTAACTGCGGAGAAAAGCCGTCCCCCGGTGGCCGTAGGGACGGCACTAAAACAGGACAAATACCCGTCGGATGAACAGACCCGGTATTTGCCCTCTGCCGAAGGGATGAGCCCTAAGCCTCTTGTAGGGGTGCATAGAGTTGCCCGCTGGTCACTGGATAGGTAGCACAGCCAATGTTAAAAAGATGGAGTATTCAGCCCCACAAAATAGATAAAAATTGCCAATCTTTATTGTAGCTCCATCAAAAAATCTAAACGGTGTAAGGCAATAACACTGACGCGTTTCAGGTCTTGGACTCTTAGTTGTAGCATAGACAAACACAGGAAACAGGATAATTTAAAACAACTAGTAAACCATTGGGAGCTAACCTGTGCACAAATGACCACACACCTGCAGATAGGTTTGCCCACAAACTAATGCAGATTAACACAAAATATCTAAAAAAAAAAAAAAAATAATAATCCTTTAAGAAATTCAAACCCATCTGGTGTCTGGTCCTCATACTCTACATCCAGTATGTTTCCCTTTGCAAAAGTAAAGCTCGTCTGCCTCCCCCTCTAATCGGGCATTTACCTCGTTCCATGCCGTAGCATGTAAATGAAGGCGCGCACCATTGATGTTCTGATGAAAAATGTTTTGAGGCACCAGAAGAATCGATGCTCAAACAATTCCTAGAATCTGCTAAACAACCGACATAACCTACAAATTGCACATTGTACACTCAATGATATAAACTACATAATGACTATTGCAATGAATGTAGTCACGTATGGGGATGGCATTGGTGATATGCGGGAAACAAACTTTCATGAATTTATATTGCAAACATCTACAATGTCCACAAGGATAGTTACCACAAAGACATGACCACATTTTTTCAAAAAACTTGGAACATGTTCATTCTTCTGTCGGTTACATGGGCAGAAAATGTATTATTGAAGTCAATGAGATGGCGTGAAAAACGACCAGAAAGCTTTATTGTGTTTTGGCATGGATCCGTGTCAACTCTATGACGCACTTCATTTAAATGCTATGGCATAGCACAAGTTAAAAGCCCAGTTAAAGGGGGAGACAGGCGAGCTTTACTTTACTGGATTTGGCGTTTGAGGACCAGACACATTATGGTTTTGAATTTCAAAAATGAGTTATTATATATTTATTGATAATATGCATCTATCTGCAGGTGTGTGGTCATGTGTGTGCACAGATTATTTACGATTGGTCTACTAGTTGTTTTAAATTATCCTGTTTCCTGTGTTTGTGTATGTTATGACTAAGGCTCCATGATCAGAAACGCGTCAGCATTATCACCTTACACAGCAGGGCTGTGGAGTCAGCAAGCCAAAGCCCCGACTCCAACTCCTCAATTTCCCAAACCTCTGACTCCGACTCCTGACTCCCTCATACATGGCGCATGTTTAAGTGATAAAATGTTGACATCTGGCTGTTTATCACCTTATGATACAATAATCAAGCTATTTAGGTAGAACAGACACGGACAAGCAAAAGGGTAACAATGTTTTGATCTTTTGAACACTTGTGGGTAGAGTTGAAGAAAAAGCTGTATTTATATCCAAGTCCAGTCTGCACCAACATTGGGAATGTGTGGAAGAGACCTGGGATCGGATTTTGGTCAAGATATGCTTGAATCTGATTCAGAGCCCTAAAGGATTCAGGCAGTATTGAAAACCAAAAGGTGGATTTCCCAAATACTAACAAAATTGACATTTTGATTTTTAGGAGCAAACCAGTAACAATGCAGTTACAGGAAAGAATCTGCAGAACTAAGAAGATGCTAAATACTTGGAAGTCAAATTTATGTATAAGATGTAAGATGACTGTATATAAAATTACAGTAGCCTCATGAACAAAGCTGTAGTGGATGGTGAGATACGGAGCCTGAAAGTCACAAGTTCAATACTTTGTTACCATTTTGCTTGTCAGTGATGTCATTATTTCCAGGCTAGAGAACGGCCTCTCTACACTAACTTGGGTTGGGGGCAAAGCGGTGACCACAGGGGCAACATCTCTAACAATGTCAGGGTATAAAGGAATTGCACAGCACAGTCAGTTTTGATGAATGTTTGAACTCTTCTTCTTTGAAAGCAGGTGAAAAATGTTGCTGAAATCTGTTTGCCCTGGGAGCAGAATCTTTTCCCCGGGGCAGCGCTTTGCCTGCTCCATGTCATCAATTACACTCCTCATGTGATGAGGCTGAAGATATGGGAACAGTAGCATTGGCCAGACCCAATTCCTCTTGCTCTTTGCATCGAACTAACTGGACCAACTTATTATATAGTTTGGGAGTCAGTCCCTTTTATGACGACTCCGACTCCTGCAAAATAGGCACCGACTCCACGACTCCGACACCACAGCCCTGTCCACAGTTTATATTTTTTAATGGATTTGCAGTGAAGATTGGGACTTTGTATGTGTTTTGTGCTGCTGGGTACTCCGTCTTTTTGATATTGGCTGCGCCTGACAGACCCCTGGTCCATCAGATTTGTGTCATGGTGTCCATCATTTTAATAAAAAACATGCTGTGCTATTTTAATCTGCTATGTCACTGTGCGACATAGGCTCCCAGTGGAACCTCCAATGCAGATGTCAACCAGGCCCAATTCCTTTCCATCACTGGTATTCCTGCTGCTTCTGAACATAAAAAAAGTGTTTTTCTGACTTTTTTTAAACCATTGACATTTCAAATTTAATAACCTGTTAGAGTAATTCTACTGGTTATTATGGTTGTGTATATACCTAACGTGTAGGTTTTTGTGTTTGTGTAATGTATGCACAATAACTTTTTTTTATTAAATATTTATTTTTATTAAGTTTTTTCTACACTTTTTTTTTTTTTTTTAATCTCATGAAGGTATAACTATTTAACCTTTTTCTTTTGTTAATGTATTAGCATATTCATGTATGCCAATTCATTACCTTCTGTGTCAGTATGACAGAGGCTGCACTCAGGGAAGTACACAGTGTTCCCTGACTGCAGGCTTGCTATATAGGCAGCCATGGGCCTACTCTAGGTCCCCAGGGCTGACTATGCAGACATTCTCTGGGCTCCATCGGATCACTGGGAGTCCTGATCAGCCGATGGAGCAGGGAAAGCCTTTTGGTTATGCTGCGGTCAGTTAAATGCCAGGGATTGGAGGTTTCCTCTGCTAATAGAGCCTGTTTTAGGAACAGAGCTGTTAACTACAGCTCTGTTCCTAGCGCAGTTGCGGCGCTGGGAGCCACCTTAAAACTCCTTTGTCGGCAGGCGGTCATTAAAGAGTTAAAGGGGTTGTTACATTTAAATGGGACCAGTGTGGGTGAAAAAAACTCCGGAGCACCCCAGAGATCCACTCCAATTTACTTCCAGGTTCTTGTCTCGACACATAGGAAAGGCTAGCACACCGCTATAAGTGAATGGAGTACGAGTGTGTCAGAAGAACCCAGAAGTGAATTGGTGCTGATCACCAGAGATCGCCTGAGCTGCTGAAGTAGGGGACAAGTATCGTTTTTTTAAACATAATTTTTTTCAAGTGGACAACCTTTTCAAGCTGTTATTTCATATATGACACTCAGGCTTCTTGCATTTATTTATTGTAGGTAACTTAGAATGGTTGGATAAAAATAAAACCAGGTTCCTGATAATGTGGAGAAGACCAGATGAGTGGGGAAAAGTAATTTACCAATGGGTAAGTAGAGATGGCAGTTTTCCATCTAGTTCACTGATCTATTCTTCACAAACATTTATAGATGTTCATTATTTATGTCCCCCCCTACTCCACCCTCAACTCTGCTGGACGGTTAATCTTCTTTTCCTGTTTCCTACCTTTCCCCCATTGCCAAGTCCTTTGCCAGCTACCCATTACTCAATTCATTTCAGGATATTACCAATGACATAACTGTCCACAACCTGTCTCCTTGATCCATCTCTGCCCTAATCCTGCAACATCTCCCCACACGTAATTCTAAGGCTATGTTCACATGGCTTATTTCAGGACATATTTCAGGGCATAATTGCGCTGAAATGCGGCCTGAAATATGTTCTGTAATCATAGCTCTCATAGAGAGCTATGACTACCTGCCGTCTTCCCTGCCCCGTATTGATGACATGTCACTTCTTTCCAGCGTATACACGGCAGGGATAATGCAAGTGAACTGGACTTGCATTATCCCTCCCGTGTATACGCTGGAAAGAAGTGACATGTCATTCATGAGGGTGGAGTATTGTACGCGCAGGGGGAGAAGTGACATGTCAATTGTTATTGGCGAATACGCGCCGCTAACAATGCATGTCTATGGGGCCGGCCCCCCGTGCTTTGGAATTACACGCTAGTCAGCGCGTCGCTCCAAAACACCCGGCATATTGCGGCGCAATAAGCCGTGTGAACATACCCTAATACTCACAAAACAGCTTTTTTTGTTTTCCCTCTTCTCTGCCCCTCACACAACCATATCCAATATTTCAACCATGCATCCCCAATACACTGGAACTCAATACCCCTACATATTTTCCCCATCTTAAACACCCTCAGCAACTTGTAATCTCTTCAGAAAAATTTACAAGCTGAAATAATCTTGCCTCTAATATTATACCCTGTATGTAAGCAGCATCTACCCTCACTTACTGTCTCCTTTCCTTGTAGACTGTAAACCCTTGCAGGTAGGGTTCTCCCTTTGTACCAGTTTGGCACTTTCTTAGTATTTATTTTACTTTTTATTTTATGTTATGTATTTAAATTCCTTTTTATATGTACAGTGCCCTGAAATCACGATTTAAAATGTACAATAACAATATATAATATTTCAATATGTGGAGGAAAACAACTACTTTTATTACTGTTAGGCCTCGTTCACACGGCTTATTTTGCCGCGGATTGGCGCCGTACTGCGTGCCGGTTTTGGCGTTTCTGTACGGCGCCAATCCGCGGAAGCAATTACGGTAATACACTGCTCTCATTGAACAGTGAATCCGCGCTCCTCCCCGCTCGGAAAATTTCCACCGCGGGGGAAGAAAGTGACATGGACTTTAATTTACGGCGCGAACGCGCCGTAAACAATGCATGGTCTATGGGGCCGGGAGCGGCGCCCCGCCGCGCTCCGCCCCGCCCCCGTCCCGCCCCTTATTCACGGCGGATTTGTGCGCTCAATACGGCTCACAAATCCGCCGGGAATAAGCCGTGTGAACACGGCCTTATATTCTTTAGCTGTCATGGAGATCAGTAGCTCTCAGCATTAGTATTGTACGATCTTGACCATAAACGCTCTATTTTAAGGGCCTGTGTACACGGCAATGGACAAATACTGGTCTGTTTATCCGTGCACATGGCCGGGGGGGGGAAGGGCTTTTCACATATTCCGTCCGAAAACCGGCCGGAAAAATGTGCATGTTGAATGTTTTTCGGGCGGCACGCGGGCGGAAAAACCGCTGGGCGGAAAGCCCGTGCAGTGGGGACTGCTGCACGGGTTTTCCATAGGAGCTCGTTTGCAGCCGATTTTTCAGACGGTCTGCAAAACCGCAATCAGTCTGAAAAACCAGCCGAAAACCCGTGCCGTGGGGACATGCCCAAAGGCTCTTTTTACACTCTGCTTGAAATGTACGTTATAAAATGGTCAAATTGCTTGAGTTGACAAACCTACAGGTTACTTTTACCCAAACATTTACTGTTTTTTCAGTATCTTACTGACATTGTTGATATTGATAGCCTACCCTTAGGATAGACCATCCATACTAAATTTGGTGGAACTGATTGAAGAGACTATGATGCTCCAGCAATTACTGCATCTCCTCTTTGTTTACTTGGTAGAGGTAGAGTACATTTTCTAGTGATGCCTGGAACTAGGTCTGATTCACTTGAAGAAACCTGTAGAACCAGGCACATTAACTACAAAGCATGTCCCCTATTGCTGCAACTTGTCTATTATTACACTTACACTAGATTAACTTTTCAACGAGTAATTTGATTTCGGAAAATGTACACAGAACAAAAAGGGAGTGAAAGAAGAAGCAAAGGTTGCAGGAAATTCTCCAAATAAGAGAAATAAAAAAAAAATCAGCACTCATGGAAAATACATTAGTTTCTGTATTTACAGTGTTGATTATGAATATGTTGTATACACTGCTTTAAATCCTCTTCATAACCTTTTTTTTTTTTTTTAATCAAGGTTTCAAAGAACGGGATGACCAATTCCGTGTTTACACTTTACGAGTTGATTAGTGGAGATGACACAGAAGGAGAAGGTGAGTAAAACCAGCGAGACTTGTTCTACTGTTTTTATCTTCTTGTACCTTGCAGCTTTACATATGGGGAATTTATAGGCTCCGTCTACACGGCAAGCATTTTCAGTCGGTTTTTGACGCAGATTCAGATTTTCAAACGGTCAAAAAAAATAATGTAAAACCATCTCAACAGACCTCAACTGAAAATCCGAGTTGTAGTCCAATTAAAAAAAAAAAAAAATAAATTTGAAACATGTTCAATAATCCATTGTGTTTCAAGTCACAAAACGTGTCCCAAACATTTCTCTGTCAGATCCGCATCCAAAACCGAATAGAGATGAATGGGGCCAGTTTTCTGAACGTGAATCTGTTGCAAAAAAGAGACTTCAAAATCACATGAAATGCGATGAAGATTTTTACATTGTCGTAGCGACGTACACTAATAGTTCAGAGAAACACTTGAACAGCAAATCCCAAATGAATTTATCTTCCGTTTCCTTTTCTATAGCGCTAACAGCAGGCCCTTTTCCTACATTGCAATAACTGTTCGTTTTACAGGGAACAACAATATTTAAAATTAGTATTAATTGTAGGAGTGGCGGCTCAGCAAAATATTAGATGAAGAACCTTCTTATTTGTGGCTAAGTTAACACAACGTGTTTTGTAAAATTTTTGATGTGTTTAAAAAGCTAAATCAAAAATACAAAAATAACGCATGCATTTTAATTAACCTAAAATTCCCTTGTGTTCCATATTTCGGTTAAGTATACAAAATCCTACAGTCAAAAAACCATGGGCGACCAGGTGCCACATTTTTTGCACACAGAATGCGCAAAAAAAGTGAATGCGCCTGAATCTATGAACCTGTTCTACTGCGGGTCATAGATTTAGCGCTTTCTAGCTACTAAGCGACAATTCTGGCTCAGGTAAACCACTTTTAAAGTGCTCTACCTGTTCCAGCAGCAATGTGCCTAGATTTGCCGTAATTAAGATATAAATGTGTAGATTCATACGGTTATAGTGCGAAACGCCTCCAGCACGACACAGATCTCAGGCACATTACAAAGTTCTGCGGGCGCTTTGTAATGTGCCTGATATTGGAGTGTGCCTGGTTAAAAATCTAGGGAACAGCAAGTTTTCGGGCCGAAAAGACGCCATACTTCTGTCGCAGCCCCACAATACATGTCGCCCCATGTGTTTTTACTACACATGTTTTTGATGCATCTTTTATATGCAGGTGGCTTTCTGCATTGTAACAATGCTGGTTGGCAAAAAATGATAGACTGAACATTGTAATGAGTGATAACCAACCTTACAGTCACATGCAAAAAATATACCAAGTGTGTATCAAACAAAAAATAGCAGACCTCACCATTACTCGCTGGGGCTGCAGGACATGTGGAAAACGGTAGGGACATGGATGAGGGTGACACCATAAAAACTTCAATGTGAAAGCAGGGTTATGGCAAGGATAACGGACCCTAACTCTTACTGAATCTTTCCCTTAATCTAGCCTTAGTGCTGTCTCTGACACCAGACCCTCTGATATTTCTTTGCAATATCCCTATTAAATGTCCCTAAACTACAACTGACCATAACATGAAGAAACTGGCAACAAACAGGATCCAGAGATAAAGAGCACTGACAACTCACACAGAGCAACATAAGCAGAACTAGAAATACAGGGAAGACAGAGCACTCTAAATAACTAAGTAAGGAAACTAAACAGATTAATAGATACACTAAAACTGGACCAAACAGAACATACAAAATACCCTATGCCTAGACTGTCAACTTGAAGGAGCTTTATAGAGGCTACTGAAGGATCCTAAAGGAACATTAAAGTAACTCCTTTACTAACAGGCCCCTAGTGCATAACCTGGCCAGCTGATCTCTTCTGGAAGTTGTTTGAGGTGGTTGCAGAGCAACAGTCTCACAAAAGACCTAATATGAAGGAGAAGATGAGACGGTAAGAGAATTCCTGCTATTCGTAACATGCATGTGCTTCATTTATAGTAAAAAAAAAAAAAATGCACTAATGCACTGACAACTTATAGGGACTATTGAGATTAGATAGGTGTCAGCATATCCAGCTGATGTATAATCTAAGTGCAGCCCAACTGTCCACCAGTGTCTGCTATTGGGACAAAGAAGGATTAACGTATGTAGTACTGTCAAGCAGATCTTGCATCTGGTTATCACATCTCCTTATGGCAATATACCTGCGTGACAGTCTTATGTCTTCTAGTTGGCAGAATGGAGCACCAAGCTTTCTGAATAAATACTGCTAAAAGACGCATAATCATCTCTTCTGCCACTTACTAAAACTTTTAGATTGTTGTAGGCATAGTTTACTTGTATTCAAAACTTGCTGGCAAGGAGTCTGGAAAGGGTTGGATTGAGCTGGATAACTCCTAATCCTTTGTTGTTAAACTGCAGCTTCACCAATGTTGGAAAAGTAGTCCATTCTAATTATGACTAGTTTTTTATGTACCCCAAGTTCCACAAAAAGTCTTTGGGTTTCGGGGAGGAGACCTCTGCAGTTATGTTTATGCTCGTTGTCTATACTCACTACTGATAATCCTAATGTTCATTGCTCCTCAGAATTCCATGGGCTGGATGAAGCCATGCTTCTCAGATCATTGGAAGCCCTGCAGCTGGAACACAAAGCCGAAATCATTACCCTAAATGACAGCAAGGGTGTGAAATTCTTTTAATGATCATTACCTCAGTCCTGTCCGACTGTGAAAAGGAACTAGAACTATTTTATAGCAGGAGCATACTATGTTCTCCTGTCATCTGCTGGACATCATGTATATTGCAAGAAGAAAGTGACAGCCTAGTGCTCTCTGAATGTTTCTGCTTACAGATGAGTGTATGTATATATATATAAATATAGCTGTGATCTGGTTACACTCCTTGGGAATAAAGGCTGATGTTAAATAAGACGCCAGAGGCTACAAGGTAAAATTTGGTTACATATTTGCCAAAATATCAGACCCTGGTCATCTTAGTCTTGGTTACATATTGACCTGTGAACTTGAACTATGTGACAGATGTGACGTATGACCGTTAATATCTTGCATTTATGGACATTTTGACCAGATCACACACCTAATAACTCTGTACGTACATAATAAACAGGATCCACCCATCTGTCTGGTATTAGTTATTTAAAAATAAGATGAAAGGTAGGTTTATATATGTTTAAGGTGCACCTGACCCTTGTGATATAAAAGGTAGAGACTGCAGGGCTAATTGGCTGACATGCTAAAACACAAAGCAATGATTTTGGTACATTGCCCACATGACAAATTTATCTGGAGAGGAGAAGTCCCATCCAGTTGGTTTTGGAAGAGGTGGAAGGGCTGCTTTGAAAAAATAAGGCTGCGTTCCCACAGCAAAGGCAAAATACCTGTCAGATTTTCCGACCAGTAATTTGTCTTTTTTGGCACATAGGGGGACGGTTTTTGTCCACAGTTTGCGGATTCAGGCCGTCCCCCTTTGCACCCACATGTTTATGTGCTTCCTTAAAACCAGGCGGAAGAATGCTCTAAGTTTTTAGGAACGCCAGCGGTGTCAAAAACCGTCCGCCGGAAAATCCGTGTAGTGTGGACTGCTGAACGGATTTTCTGTTTAAGTCAATGTAAAAGGTTGACAGTCGGTTTACAGACGGTTTTCAAGCCCTAATTGTTCTGTCTTTTTTAGAAGATTTTTTCCACACCTTAGGGCGTTCAAGAAATACTCAGGGAGTTCTTTTACTTGTGCTTGTTCCAACCCCAGTATTAATCATTGTCCTAGCACCTCTTTCCGTGTAGGGAGCAGGCCTCAGGGACAGCCCTGCTCCACTTTTGATAGCAGTTTTACTATAGAGAATGAAAGAGAACATGTCACGTAGGTTATCCCCCCCCTGCTGAGGGCAACACAAGCTAGTGACAGACATGCTGTTTCCAGCGCTGTGTCCCTTATTCCCTTTAAGGTCTGCGGGTGCATTGCTAGAAGTGGATGGGATAAGTGATTAAGCAGGACTGTACAGATTTCTGGAGCAGAGCCAGCATGCCAAGTTATACTTCAAGAGATGGAAGGATCACTGCTAGATTATGACTTATGGCATCTGTGTTTGACTAGTAAAGCTTACATGTGGTTAATAAAGCTCCCTTTCTCTGGTCTGGGATGGTCTGTGTTTTTGGGGACAAGTTGCTACCATTGCCCTGCTATTTGTAAATCAGGTTTGTATATATTCTAGGCATAGTCACTTGGACATTAGTGAAAGGCTACTGTATCTTCTTGGCAAATTTTCAAAAACCTTTAACAGTACACAAGCCTAGTTATGCAAATATACAAGAATGGGTTAAGCAGATTCAGCATTGGGTTGGTCTGGGAAAGCTGGGTGACAATGGCATAATAGTGGTTATTATTTTCCTTTAACAACTTTACTATAATTAATAGTTAAAGGGATACCACGAAGTTAGGAAGCCAGCACCAAAAAATATAAACGTATATGCTGGCTTCCTACCTACTAGGTATCCCTTTAACTACAAATTTGCCAGAGGCTTCCTGGACCTAGCTGTGCACCCTCGCACCATCTATAATGCAACAGGTGAGCTGCTGGCTGACCCAACTTTGTGTATCAGTAGTATAATTAATGGGGTTTCTCTATTTTACTGGGAAAAGCTCTTAAAGGCCTAAGGATTCTTCTTTCTGCACAATATTTGTAACTTCCCCTTGTTTTGTTCTAGGTGTATCTCTATTGTTGGCCAGTGATGACATTTCTGGCACTTTCTCTTTAATAGATATTTACAGTCACACTTTTATATAGATTATTATGTTTCTTAATAAATGATTTTATTCAGCCTCAATTTTTGTTTGTTGTATAGAGTTTTACTGCTGCTTTCTGCTTCAGTCCTGTACAAAAAAATCTGATTGGTATTTAAAATTAGCTGAAGGAAATCCTGAAATCCATCCATTTTCAGTGCTCTTTCTTTTATCGTTAAGTTGCTACAGAGCTCATTGTGCGGTATAAAAGACGTCAACATCATCTGTGTGTCCGTACAATTCTGGCGATGTGTATTGTGTTTGTTATGTTTTACTACTTTCAAAAAAACAATACATTTCTTTTCACTTCAACCCATTCGGCTATGTTCACACAGCTTATTGAGGCATGTATAGTACGCGCCGCAATACGCAGGGTGTTTTGGAACCACGCGCTGATATGAAAAGTGCATCCAAAAATGCATTGGATTAAAATTTGTAATACACTGAATCGGCCCCTAGAGGTCTCATTTGATCTAGAAGAACTGTTTGAACTAGTTTGAATAGTAACCTAATGACCTACGTTCGGAAGCCCACTAATGGGAGCTTCCAGCATTTTACATGTGTTTCAGAGGAAGCCTAATAGAGAGCGCTATAACAGCCTTTTATGTGTGTTTAATCTTATAAATCACTTTATATGTATTGAATGATATAAAAGCAGGTTTTTTTAGTATAGAATGGGTGTTTATAGAAATTATATAAGTTTTTAATAATAAATGTATTAATGTTTTAGATAGTTTATTATAGAATGTTGAGTGGTTTAGTACTGAAACCACTCAACATTCTATAATAAACTATCTAAAACATTAATAAATTTATTATTAAAAACTTCTATAATTTCTATAAACACCCATTCTATACTAAAAAAAAACTGCTTTTATTTCATTCAATATATATAAAAAGTGATTTATAAGATTAAACACATGCTGGTAGTGCCCTCTGTTGGGCTTCCTCTGAAATACATGTAAAATGCTGGTAGCGCCCTCTATTGGGCTTCCTCTTACATTACTACTTAACCACTTTCCACTCTAAGTGAAAATGTAGGTCATTATGTTACTAAAGTTCAAACAGTTCTTCTAGATCAGGGGTGCCAGACTGCGGCCCCCCAGCTGTTGGGAAACTACAACTCCCATCAAGCCCACTGTTATAGATTATACAAATGCATGATGGGAGTTGTAGTTTCCCAATAGCTGGAGAACCGCAGTTTGACACCCCCGTTCTAGATCAAATGAGACCTCTAGGGGCCGATTTAGTATATTACACTAAAGATTCTACCTTTTCAAACTACAACCTCTGTGGATGGTATCATTTGTGAATAGTCTCAAGTTCTTTGCCTGCATTTTATCTAGTGCATACTGTGTATATATATTGAAAGATCTGCAGCTGCGTTTTTGGATACATTGTTTGGATGCAGTTTCTCCTCTGGTAAAAAACGGATCCAAAACGTTGTGTGAACATACCCTCACTTTATCAGTGAATAACTTTTTAATGGTTTTACCTATTCATGTGGTATTGAGATTGTTTTCTCGTGACACATTGTAATTAATTTTTGTCGAAACAATCCTTGTTTATTTGTGAAAAATATCAGAATATTGTGAAAATTTGGAAAAATTTGCCATTTTCAAGGTTTAAAAATGTCTGCATGTAAGATAGTCATACCCAACAAAATAGTTAATAATGAACATCTCTCATACGTCTACTTACCATAATTATAATTTTTAAAACGTTCTTTTATTTTTTTTAGGACATTAAGAGGCACATAAATTTTGATGCAAATTTTTACATTTTCGAGAAAATTTATAACACAGATTTTTTTTAAGCACCAGTCCAGTTCTGACGTGGCTTTGAGTGGCCTGTATGTTAGACACCCCCCACCAATGATTCCATCTAAGAAACTGAACCCCTCAAGGTTTTCAAAACAGCATTTAGAAAGTTTTTTTTAACTCTTTAGGGGTTTCACAGAAATTTAAGTAAAGAAGATGTGAAAATTTCCATTGTTTTTTTTTTTCAGCCATTATTTACTGGTACACAGTAAATGGTAACAGGAAAATGCAACTCAATATTGAGTCCCCCAATTCTGCCATTTTTAGAGATATCCTATATGTGGCCCTAGTGCGCTATTTGACTCAACCACAATCCTCAGAGTACAAGGAGCACCTACTGGACTATGGGATCTCATTTTCATTAGGCTATGTGTTAGGCGCCATTACAGGTTTGTGGACACCCTAAGGTGCTGAAACTTAATAAACACCCCTAAAAAAACCTCATTTTGGAAACTACATCCCTACGGAATATATCCAGAGGTCCAGGAAGTAACTCAACGCCACAGGTGTTAGACAAACTTATCAGCGTTCGGCTGTGAAAATAACAATTTTGTTTTATTCCAATAAAATGCAGTTTTAGCTGAAAATGTTGAATTTTTACAAGAAATCCTGGAAAAAAGCATCCAAAATTACAATTTTTTCAAATTCGGCATATCCTAATGTGTGTAAAATGCTGTTTGGGTGCATGGAAACGTAATTTGGCCCCTTTTTGGGAAAGCGATTTCTCCCAAACATTTTATTGGGGGGCACAGCACCTTGGGTAAGGCCGTTGCCTCCGGAGGGGGACACTAGGCGGATCAAAGAGTACCCGCCCGGGGGACTATATCCCTCCGCTTTTTAGCCAGGCTGATCAGTTTTTCGCCAGGGGCGTAGGAGGCAGACGCTGCTCTGCAGCTCTGCAGAGTTTGTTATTTTTTTCTTTCCTTTGCAGGAAGGTGATCGAGCGCCCGGCTCTCACCTTGGAAGGTGATTGAGCACCCAGCTCTCACCGGATGGAAGGTGATCGAGCCTCTGGCTCTCACCTATCGGGGGCCGTCAACAGCTTAGCTGTACCAGTGACGCTGTCCCCCCCGAGTCGTCAAGAAAACCATCAGTTCTTTAGCGGATGGCCTTCCTCCCCGCCGCACTACAACCCCGTCCCCCGACCTTCCCGCCTCGCGGCTTTTTTACGGATTCCGGTAGCCTCACCTTTGGGTGCATGGTACCGAAGGGGTGATGCCGCGACGCCTGAAGACATCGGATTGGTGAGTACCCCGACCTCCTCCGCTTTGGGGGGTATCCGGAGATTTTTCTTTTATAATGGGTTGGGTGGCCGCTGGAATTCCGTTTCCTGCGGCCCCCCGGTGTTGCCCTGTTCCCCGGTTTTTGGGGGCATTCCCGGGGGGTGAGCGCATTTCCCCCGCTTAGCCGGAGTTGGCACTGGACAGCGGGCTTGTTAGCCCGCTGCGGCAAGTATAAATACGGTTTAAACATTGGGCCCCAGCGGCGTTTTTTTTCCCCGGGTGTGCTGGCTTTCCCAGGAGGCGCGGGGGCACTTTCCCCCACCTTACATTGCTGGCGTTAGGCAGCAGGGCTGGTTTGGCTTTGCTGTGCCGCCCATTTTGGGCAACCAGTGCGTTTGCCGCAGCATATTGCCGCGTGGCTTGCTATCGGCT
This sequence comes from Phyllomedusa bahiana, assembly GCA_025379985.1. Classification (NCBI taxonomy): domain Eukaryota; kingdom Metazoa; phylum Chordata; class Amphibia; order Anura; family Hylidae; genus Phyllomedusa; species Phyllomedusa bahiana. The sequence continues at coordinate 20,541 of JAODAL010029515.1, read as the reverse complement.
CTGGAGGTTGGGGTGGTCCTCCCAGGGGCTGCTGGTGCTCCTTACCCGCTTCCGCGGCGTTCCGACGGTCGCGCCGCGGGCAGCGCGCGGGCCACGGCCGCGCATTCAAATTTAGCCCCCGGCTTCTGGAGGCTTAGGCAGGACCTTCAGCAGCCTGGGCTTCTGTTGGGGGCGGGAGCCTTAAATGCCATTTTCCCGCATTCGGCATTCCGACTCTTTGCTTTATCTCTCCTGGCTACTGAGACACAGCACCCTTGGTGTAAGTTGCCTGTTCTGGGCCACGATCCCTGCCCCACGCACGCCAGCAGCCATTCACTGTCCAAGGACGAGGGTTTTTAAAGACCGGCACGTCTAAAGCGGTGGCGACTTACTTCGCTTGCAAACCATTGCGCAAGTAAGTTCTCGGTGACGGCCACCCATGCCCTTGTGTGCCCTCGTTGCGCTTGCCCCTCAGCCGACCGCCGGGAGGTCCGACCTCCCCCTGTCAGGATTCATGGCCCCGAATGGGCCAAAGTCTCTCTCCCTATCTTGTGGGTTAACTGTCCAGAATGTCCCAGTTATGCGTTAACGGCCATAGAGCGAATGCCGTCGCTGCTCGCTGCCCCAGCCTCCCAAGGTCAAGCGCCTGCGCAGCCGGGCCCGTACGGAGCGTTTGCGTAACGGGGGTAGATCTCGCTCTCCCGCTCGACACCAGAGCTTTCTCCCTGACCGGTCAGTGGTCCAGAGATGGACCTCCAAGCCGGGACTTACGGTGGCGTCATGTGGGACTCCTCAAATTTCTAATCTGAGCCAGACAGAGAGATGGAACGGCAGCAGCGGTCCAAAGCCCTAATCCGTGCTGTCATAGACACCCTCCATGTGAAGGATGATGAAAATTGTCTCGCCTCCCATGAGGAGGTCTTATCTTTAAGCTCAGCAGCGCAGCGGCTGGTGTTCCCTGCACAACCCCAGAGTTTTGAGAGCTGATTGCCAGGGAAGGAAACATCCTACTGGCGGTGGTTTTCCTAGCAGACGGCTCAATGCGCTTTGTCCCTTCCCAGAGGAATCCGTGACAAAGTGGTCGGGGTCCCCATCGGTGGAACAGCCCCAGTCTCAAACAGCTCCTCAAAATCCACAAGCCATTCCTGTCTCGGACGCGGCAATCCTTAGTGACGGCACTGACAGCGTCTTGATGTTTTGTAAGTCGCCTTTGAGCGGCAGGGGCAAGCGCTGCGACCTGGATTTTGCGGCTTTCATGGGTCACCAAAAGGCCTGCATGGGTCTGGGCAATAAGCAGCTGCAAGCAGGGTCTGTCATCTGGAGCCCCAACCAGGAGTTGTTTGGGTCCTCGCGTCACAGCTGTCGGGCGCGTCGAAGTTCCCTTGTGGAGACACTTTCGCTCGAGTCAGCCCACTTAGTGGCAAAGGCATCAGCCAATGTAGGTGGCCGTAATGCCGCTCCCTGTGGTTGAAGTCTTTGGTCTGCTGATGCAGCTTCCAAGAAGTTATTGGTGGCCACTGCTTTCCGTATTTCTGGCGGCAAAGCTTTTTTGCAAACGGCTAGAATGAATTAATTTCAAGAGCCACATGGGGCTAGCACGCACCTCCCTCAGTCGGGCCGGCCCGGTGGCATTTCGTTAGGAAGCACGCCCGCGTACAGTCCCTTTCGGACTTTACCGTACAAGCCGGCGCCGTCGAGGGAAGGCCCCCCTCTCCTCAGAGATCAGAGCGTTCCTCAAGCCAGACCACATCATCCCTGGCGTCTCGCATAAACAGCCCAAGGGCCCTCCCGCCAAGCTCCTGCTGAGGGGTCTGTCCCCACTCGAAGGTTCCTCTCGGGTGGGGGGCCGTCTCCTGCAGGTCCACAGAGATTCTGGCAGGTTCTAATGTTCGCCACTAACCCTGGAGCACAGGGTCAATTACGGCAGGCTACAAAATTTGTTCCTGTTCGGTCCCCCCGACACGGTTTTTCCTTCTTCCCCGCCCTCCGCTCTCCAGTCCGGGCGCGAGCTTTTTTTCAAGGCAATCCGCACCCTCTGTACTTCAGGGGGTGATTGTGACACCGCCCCCGAGTCCGAGCGGTTTCTGGGTTTCTACTCGAACCTGTCATGGTCCCCAAAAATGGCGGCTCGATGAGACCAGTTTTGGATCTCAAGAGCTCAACCAAATCTCGTGACAGGCAGGCTCGGACTGGACCGCCGGGGGACCGGGAATCCCCCGGTGGGCCCCCCAGAGCCACTGGGCCCCGGAGGCGTGCCGTCCGCTCCCCAGGGGCCCGTCCGCGAGCATCCTGGTCCCTGAGCGTTCCGGACCTGCGTCCCGAGCGCCCAGAGACCCGGCCCAGTAGCCGGGGACTATGTCCCCGACTACCGGGGCTGCGCGGTGTCGAGCGGAAGCACAGCGCACAAGCGCTGCGCTCCCTGCTCATCACCCTGGCAGGCTGAAGACGCTAGGCCTTCAGCCTGCCGTGCCTCCGGCCCCTACTGCTGACGAGGCGGCGCGGTGACGTCATTCACGGCAGTAACGGAGCCGCAGCCCTCGGAGAGGCCGGAGTAGGAGCCCCGAGTCAGGTAAGTGGCTGTTTGTTGTTTTTTGTTTTGTTTTTTTTAACTACAGGGGGTCCTGGCTACAAGGGGGGCTCTGACTACAGGGGTCCTTTGGCTAGCAAGGGGGGGCTCTGACTACAGGGTGTCCCTAGCTACAAGGGGGGGCTCTACTACAGGGGTCCCTAGGCTACAAGGGGTCCCTGGCTACAAGCGGGTCCCTGGCTACAAGGGGGGGGCTCTGACTACAGGGGTCCCTGGATACAAGGGGAGGGTCCCTGGCTACAGGGGACCCTGCTACAAGGGGGACTCTGACTCAGGGGGTCTGACTACGGGGGTCCCTGCTACAAGGGGGGCTCTGGACTCCAAGGGGGTCCCTGGCTACAGGGGGTCCCTTCTACAAATGGGTCCCTGACTTCAAGGGGGGGCCCTGACTAAAATACAAGTGGGCCCTGGCTACAAGGGGGGGCCCCTGGCTACAAGGGGGGCCCCTGGCTACAAAGGGGGCCCCTGGCTACAAAGGGGGGCCCCTGCTACAAAGGGGGGCCCTGGCTACAAAAGGGGCCTTGACTGCAAGGGGTCTTGCTACCTAAAAGGGGGCCCTCTCTACAAGGAGGGGGCCCTCTCTACAAGGGGCGCCCTGGCTACAAGGGGGGGCCCTGGCTACAAAGAGGGCCCTGGCTACAAGGGGGGCCCGGACTACAAAAGGGGCCCTGGCTACCTACAGGTGCACCCTGACTACCTACAGGGGGGTCCTGACTACAAGGGGACCCCTGACTACAAGGGGGCCCCTGGCTACCTAAAATGGGGGGGCCTGTCCTACCTAAAGGGGCCACACTTGGCCTACAAGGGGCCCCTGACTACAAGTGGGGGCCCTGGCAACCTAAAAGAGGGCCCAGATAACAAAAGGGGCCCTGAGTACAAAATGGGCCCTGGCTACAAACAGGGGGCCCCTGACTACCTACAGGGGGCCCCTGGCTACCTAAAGGGGGTCCCTGGCTACCTAAGGGGGGTCCCTGGCTACAAAGAGGGCCCTGACTACAATGGGGTCCCTGGCTACAAAGGGGGCCCTGGCTACAAGGGGGTCCCTGACTACAAGGGGGGCCCTGGCTACCTAAAAGGGGGCCCTGGCTACAAGGGGGGCCCTGGCTACTTAAAGGGGGCCCTGACTACAAGGGGGGACCCTGGCTACCTAACGGGGGCACCGACTACCTACAGGGAGGCCCTGACTACCTAAAGGGACGCCTTGACTACCTACAGGGGGGCCCTGACTGCAAAGGGGGCCCTGGCTACCTGCACAGTAGCTAAAGGGGGGAGGGGGGCATGACGCCTGCCAACATACCTAAGGAGTACCCCTAACTACCTGTATACAACCTAAAGGAGACGCCTTTTTTCTAACTGCCTGCAAACTACTTTAAGGAGACCCCTAACTGCCTGTATACTACTTCATGGAAGCCCTAACTGCCTGTATACTACCTGCAGCCTATATAAAGGGGAACCCCACAACTACCTAACAGCTTACCTAACTGGAGAAACCACCTAACCTTCAGACTGGGGCCTTGCTATTTGGCCTACTTACCTAGGGTCTTGTCTACCTAACCTGGTAATATAATTTGAGAGGGCAGTCAGCCCATAGTTGTTAGCATTATTCTCCAGGGTTAGTCTCTCCCCACCCTCCAACCCCTTAGGATGACAGGCCTCTAAAGTTATAGCTTGTTACCCGCTCACCCACACCCTGGGAATTTTGTACAGAGGTGTGAATAGAAAAAGAGAATGCTGGAAAATTGAGAATCCTAAGATATTTGTGTGTAATTTCTGCCGGGATGAGCTGTGGCCGTGGACAAGCATCATGGCGGTGTGAACTGTATGCAGAACGAAAAGGGATAAGAACGACTCTGAAATAAGAGAACGACTCATCAGATAGGACGTCTCCGTAGTACCTGATTTCAGGGGTTATGTTACTTCTATATTGGATCCATGTGCCTGTATTCACTTAATGTGAGTGACCTAGCTGGTTGTCTGATCTCTATGTGGTCCTCTATATGGCAGTGTTGTATGTTATACTGAGCTGGTGTCTGATCTCTATGTGGTCTCTATATGGCAAAAAAGGTGGGGGTTTTTTTTTTTTGTATGTTATACCTGAGCTTGGTGTCTGACCTCTATGTGGGTCGCTATATGGCAAGTGTTGTAGGTTATACCTGAGCTGGTGTCTGACCTTCTATGTGGCTCATATATACGGTGTGTAGGTTATAAATCGCTCCAGTATAATGCCAGCGACATGTGTCCCCTGGGATTGACCTGTGATAGAGTTACACTTTTACTTTCTTGCTGTGTTTATTTTAGGAGGGTGGGGAGTGCTGACCAGGGAAAACGAGGGGGGAGGGATATTTGTATGTGGGTGGAGGGGGAAATATTGTAAATGCGGGTGAGTGGATATGTGAATGCTGGTGAGGGGGATATTGTATGCGGGTGGAGGGATTTGTATGAGGGTGGAGGTGATATGGTATGTGTGGAGGGGGATATGGTATGTGGGTGAAGGGTGGGATATGGTATGTGGGTGGAGGTGGATATGGTATGGGGGTGGTGGGGTTCTTGTATGTGGGTGGAGGGGATATTGTATGTGGGTGGAAGGGGATATTGTATGTGGGTGGAGGGGGGGATATTGTATGTGGGTGGAGGGGGGGATATTGTAAGTGGGTGGAGGGGGATATTGGATGAGCTACTTATCCCTGTGTGTTATGAGTGCTAGACTGACAAATGTTGACTACATTGTACTACTCAATACAGTTCTGGTTTGCACAACTGTAATTGAGTGGTAAAAATGGGCGGCATTTTATGTCCCGAAGCCCTGTAATATTTTCATGAACATATGGTTGGGGGCCCTCCAAGATCAACTTCCCCCATTTGTGGGCCCACAGACCCCCAGTCCGACACTTCGTACAGGTTCCCGGGTTTCCGCCATGGAATCACTACCCTGCCCTAGACAACAAGGACGCGTAAGCTGTAACATCCCATATTGGGCCCAGGCTCACCATCCAGTTCCTTATCGTTTCGCAGTAGGGGGGGCAGAAACATTTTCATTTCACCACAGCCTTGCCGCTCTAGTCTCGCTACACGCACCAATGTTTTCCAATAAGGTGTTACACCTCTGATAGCGATTCTGCGCATCAGGGGCGTGAACCACATCCTATATCTGGACGAAACCTCCTGGGAAGGGCCCTCTCATCCTCGCCTGCCTGGGACAGTATCAGGGTCACCCTAGACGTCGTGGTAAGCTTTCGCTGGATAGTCAATTTCGACAAGTCCTGTCTGATCCGAGCTCAGAGGATGGGTAGTTTTTCCCTGGAATGACGTTCCCGACACACCAGGTGCCAGAGTGTTCCTCCCGCCGGAGAAGGTTCGGCAATTGCAGGCAGATTCTCTATGCCTGGTGCGTCGACCCCCATAAACACTCCGCACATTTGCATGCGGGTTGCTCGGCAGGATGGTGGCTGGCGTTCTCGGAGGCTGGTGGCTTATGCGAGTTTTAAAGACTCTTCTCTCGCCCTCGTGCAGTGGGGCGATCCTAGCTAAGGGTGTGAACGGTTCCCCCATGACCCCTGGACACAATGGTGCGGCTGGCCCATCCCGGTGACGGGCCCGGACCCCTGTGCTATGGGTGGGCTAAGTTTTCCCCTGCCTTGCATCAGGGAAGTCGTTCCTGCCCCCGCAGTGGCTGGTCATCACCCAACGGAGGATTGCCAGTCGCATCAGGGTGGGGCGCCGTTTTTCGGGCTCCTGGGACGACTCAGGGCCGCTGGGAAACTGTCAGCGAATCCCAGTTCCTCGCAGATCAAAATTTGATTCTTGGAAAGCCTTCAGGGCCGCATTTTTCTGGCACTCCATCATTGGGGGACCCCGGTGATTCGGGCCACCCCAGTTCGGATACCATGTCCAACAATGCCACAAGCAGTCCGGCCCTATCCTAAAATCAACCCAAGGCGCCACCCAGGAAAGACGGTGGCGTTTTTTTTTCAGAAACCCGAGGTGATTCTTCCAGGGTTGAACAGTCGGTCCGGGCAATTATTGGCAGGTTTTTCCCAACTCCCCAGGGGTAGAAATCTGGTTGGGACCTGACCACCCTCAGTCAGACGAACATGATCGACCCCAGAAGTGGGCCGCTTCTTCCGGAAGTTTTTCCCACCGGCCCTTTGGCCGGGAAGTGGGAACCTCCAGACGTCGAAACCTACCCTTGGCGTCCCCGTCTGAATCCCAGCTACCGGAACTAACGTTGTCCAGAGCCAGGGAATCCCCTGGCCCCTAAGCAACAGATGGGCCGCTTAGTCCTTCATGGAGGCAAAGTTTCACTTCCTAGTCCCTAGGTCTGTTTTCCCCTATCCCTGGCCTCCATGGGCCTCCTTCCTCGGTGTTCCCACGCCCTCAATCCGAGAGGGTACCCGCGAACCCTCATCGCCCCGGACTGGCCTACGCAGGTCCTTGGTACGCAGGATCTCATCGCCCTGCTGGGCAGACGCTCCGTGGCCCTCCCTTGCGTCCCAGATCTCCCTCTCAACAAGGTTCCTCTGTGGGCACCCTACCTTAACCCGCAGCTGCGTTTGACACGTGGCTGTAGAAACGCGCAAATACTGAAATCTCGCGTCTGTCGCAAGGCGGTTATCCAGACCCAGATTCTGGCAACCCGCAACCGCAGCTCCGCCCTGGTCTATTACCGTACCTGGAAGTCCTTTTTTTCACCTGGGCTGAGGCCCCGCAGGTTTCCCCCTCTTATATTTTTGTTCCAAGGGTGTTATCTTTCCCTGCAGTCCAGGCCTGGAGCTCGGGCTCAACCTGTCTTCCCCTGAGGGTCAGATTTTCTGCCCTCCTCGTTTTGTTACCAGCGCAAGCTAGCCTCGCTGCGCGCAGGTTAAAACGTTTTTGCAGGGGTCGCGCATTTATCGATCCCTCCGGCTTCGTAGGACCAGTCGAACCGTGGACTTGATCTTGTGTGAAGGCCCATGCCAGTCTTCATCTTTTGAGCCATAACGGGTAACTCCCTACTTTTGCTTCTTGAAGGTGGCCATTTTGGTGGCCAATTAACCCCAATCCCCGAGTCGTCGGAAACTGGCGCTTTATCATGCAAAATCCTCCTTTTTTTTGATTTTGCATAAGGACAAAGGTGTTTTGCGTCCGCTTCCCCCCCTTCCCCCCCTTTTCCATCCAACCCCCCCTAAAGGTATTGTGTCCCTTCCCCCGTTTTTCAAATTAACAATACCAATTAAAAATTGTTGGTCCCCCCATAGTACTGCCCTCGTTCTTGACCCCTCGCCTCACCTCCTCCCCACACCCCAATTCCAGCACGGGCAGAGTGCCACGTTGGCCAACATTGTGGGGTTTTGGGGGGGGGTCACCAAGTGGGTCCACAAGGGCCACCTGTTCCCAACGATTTATCCATTAAACTCTCCCCCCCCTCCTTGTCAATACCATGGGTTCACCCCCTTTTAGGCCGCCGCACCGGATATTGCGCCTCTATTTGGTTGTCGCCGGGCCCACGGGCCCCACACAAAGGGGCCTGGCAGGCCCCTCTAAGTAAAAAGGCCCATATACTAATATTGCTCCCCCCCCCCCAGCTTGGATCACGGGTCCCTGCGATTTTTGGAAGCCTATCGCTCGATCTGAGGGGGAAAGTCCCCCCACCCCCCCTACACCCACTCCCCCCCCCATTCGGTGTCCCCACGTCTCATTCCAAACACCCCAACCCGGAGCGTTGGCGTCTCCCTGGCCAGTTAAAAAGGGCGATCAGGCGTACCAGAGCGTTAACCCTTATGGTGTGCCATAAGAGGGGCGACATCCAGTGGGCCTTCGGTCCCATACTTTTTCTAAATTCTATCCACCTAGATATCTATACCCCCCATTTACCTTTGGCCCCCTCCCCGCAGATGCCATGGACCCCCCCTCGGACTCCCGTAAAGTAAATTAATACTTCACCACCCCCACCCGAGGACAAAGCCCCACCCCAATAGTTTCTGGGACTTTTAGGTAGGGGGCTTTTCCAACCTGCACTGGTAAAAAACTAAAAAAATTGGGGGGTTTTTTCCTTTTTAGTTTATTTTTTTCCCCACCCCCCCCAACTGCTGTGACAGTTTGGGAAACCACTTTCCCCACACACATATTGACCTGGTGTCCCCCAACCCCCATATGTATTTTATTGGCAAGAGAAAAAAAATAAAAAAATAATTGATTTTTGTTACGTCTTACCGTAAAAGTCCCCCTTTTCTCCCGTCCACCCACCAAATCCCCCCATTGGGGAAAACACAAGTCCCACCCACCACCACCCACATAGGTCACCATTGTTTTTCCCACAAAAAAAAAGGGCCGGTGTGTTCCCTCCCCCCTTTGTCTCCACTTTTCACCCCCCACCCCTCGGCCACGCTTTGTACCAACTGATCAGCCCTGGCGTCCATCAGGAGGGATATTAAAATATAAAAAAAAGGTCACCCCCCAACCGGGGGCCCCGGGTCCCCACCGGAACTGTTTTGGAATCCCCCTCCCACCCGCCCCTAATTAGTGTCCACCCCCGGCCTCCGGATGCAAAAAGGCAACCCTAATACCCCCACAAAAGGTCCCCCCTGTGTTCCATACCCCCCACCCAATAATTGGACTAAGAAAAAAAAAAGGTTTTAACCCGGTAAAAAATTACAAAAATCCATTTTTGGGGTAAAGTGTTTATGTCCCCCACCCATTTATAAAAAATAAATAAAGCCACCACCCCCCCCCCACCCTTAAAAAAAAAAAGTTTAGACCCCGATGAGAACAGGTGAAAAAACCCTTCCCAGAACTTGCCCAATCATTGGATTCAACATACCCCATCAAGGACTCTCCATACTAAGGGTATTGTGCATTTTGGGCGTTTTTAATTTTTACAGCAGTCACCATGCGGTATAAATGACATGTTCACTTTACTCAGAAGGTCGATACAATTACAGCGATATCCCATAAATTTGTTATTAATTTTTATTATGTTTTACTGCTTTTACACAGTAAGAACACTTTCATTTACAAAATAAAACACGTGTTTGCATCCTCACAGTCTGAGAGTTATAACTTTTTTATGTTTCTGTATACGGAGCTGTGTATGGGCTTCCTTTTTTCCAGGTTGAGTTGATGTTTTTATTGGTATCATTTCTGGTATGAACATGACTTTTTTGATCTCCTTGAATCCGGTTTAGGAAGATAGGATAAAAAAAATATGGCAATCCTAGTAGCATTTTTATTTTTTACAGCACTCATGGGGTAGTATACGTGACATGTTAGTTTTATTCTGCAGGAAGATCCAATTGTGGCGATACCCAATTCATATCTTTTTTTTTTTTATGTTGTAGCAATTTACAAAAAACAATATGTTTTTATTGTGTAAAACAATGTTTATGTATCACTGTCTTCTGATAGCCTTAAAGGGGTTGTATCGCTACAAAGATGGGGACAGTACAAATAAGCACTTTTGTAATTGGTTTGCATTACCTCTGTCACTTGGTTTAGCAGATATGAGCTTTTCTGTAAATCTGTATTCTATTTCTGCTGCTGCTAGTCGGGACACACCCCCTTTTCTGTGATTGGCTAGTTGGGACACACCCCGGTCGGATCCCACCCTAGACACGCCCCCTTCGCGGTGATTTGCTGGCTGACATTTCATTCAGCCTCTTGGGATACGCCCCCAGCCAGGAAATGCCCTGAACACGCCCCCTGAGCTGATTGGCTGCCTGCACACTCTTTATTTTCTCCCCTCTGAGCTGTTGAAACCGAAAGTAAAGCCAAGGGCTGCTGGCTGTAAACTCATCTCCCAGCTCTAGGGTGAATGATCTGGCTAATTACTGACTGTTTAAGTCACAGATCCCTTCATATAACACAGTTACATCCTCTGTTCCCTCCATATACCACAGTTTTCTGCTCAGAGGGAGCAGTCATATAGTCTCCTGTCTGGTAACAGAAGGGGAGGAGGGAGGTGGCAGTGTGCTTCCTCACATGTGTTTCATCAGGTCAGGCTGTGTGTATAACTGGTTATAGCACAGCAAGGAGCTTGTCAAACCTGGAGATGAAACTGCAGAAACATGAGAAGCATGCAGGAGGCTGCAGATCTCTTCTCTCCAGACATCCTTCTGCTTCCGCTGCCTCACACAGAATGATGTCACAGCTTCAGTGAGGAGAGACACGCCTCCTGGGAGGAGAGACACGCCTGCTGAAAGGAGAGACTCACCCTGGATTTCAAATTCAATCTCATAGAATTAGCTCAAGAGCATGAACAGTTCAAACGATACAACCCCTTTAACTTTTTATTTTTCCATATACAGAGTTGGGTAAGGTTTTTTTTTATTTGCAGGACAAACTGACATATTCATTGGTACCACTTTGGCATTTATATGACTTTTTGATCTCTTTATTGCATTTTATGTGCAGCAGGATAAACAAAAATTGTGATTCTGCCATTGTTTTTTTAATTTTTTTACGGCTTTCACTGTATGGGTAAAATAAAGTGACAGATTTATAGGTTAGGTCGTTCTACATGCGGTGATACCAGATATATGTACTTTTTTATTTTTGATCTTTTTTGGGATGATTAGAATTTGTAATGGCTCAAGGGCAGTGTGCGTGTTTTACTGTATTTTTTTACACGTTTACTTTTTGTGTAATTATTTATTTTTTATTTTTTTCACTTGTCCCACTGGAACTATACTACACAATCATTAGATCGCTGTATAACTCAGGTATAATACATTGCAGCATGTCTATGCTGCAGTGTATTATGCCAAATGACTGTCAATCATCTTGCCAGACTCCGCCCTCAAGCTGACCCCCGGCTGCTATGACAGCCACCGGAACCTGGCGATCTTGTTGCGGAGGTTTTGATGGATAGTGACTGACGGCTTCTGATGGGAGACAGAGGGTATAGTGACTGACGGCTACAATACGTAGCAGTACAGTAGTGTATTGCTTAGTATTGTAGTGGTCAAGTAAAAAAAAAAGTTAAAAATAGACACACAAATAAAGTAAAACACGCATACCACCCTTTTCCCATTACACATGCCAATTACCACCAAAAAGATAAAAAATAAAAAAAATATACATATAGGTATTATATTATATTTGTAACGACCTAGCTTATAAATTTGTCACGTTATTTAACCCGGACGATGAATGCCATAAAAATAACAAAAAAAAAAACAATGTCAGATTTGTAATTTTTGTTCACGGTGCTTCATATATAAATGAAATTAAAAAACCTCAAAGTGGTACCAATGACAACGTTAGTTCGTCCCACAAAGAAAAGCCCTTACACAGCTCCGTATATGGAAAAATAAGTAACGGCTATCAGAATATAGTGATGCATAAACATTGTTTTACACAATAAAAAACACTTTTTTTTAAATGCTACAACAAAAAAAGAATATAAATTAGGTATTGCTGTAATTGTTTCACCCTACAGAGTAAAATGAAAATATCACATATTGTCCACGGTGAGCGCTGAAAAAAAAAACACTACCAGAATTGATGTATCCTCTTTATCTTGCTGGATTAAATGGCATTTGAATGTCTTGTGTCCCACAAAATGATACCAATAAAAACGTCAACTCATCCTGCAAACAAAACAAGCCTCTACACAGCTTCATATAGAGAAAAATAAAAATCTTATGGTCCTCAGCCTAAGGTGATGCAAAAACGTATTTTCTTTTTAAATAAAAGTGTTTTTATTGTGTAAAACATAAAAAGAAAAACAAATTTGATATCACCGTAAGGGCATGTTCACACGGCGGTTTTGGCCGCGGGTTTCGCCGCGGCCAAAACCTCGTCGGACCACGCTGCAAACTCGCGTCTCCCGCGGGTTGGCGGCGCGGGCGGTGGGCATGGTCTCAGGGCGGGAGGGGCGTGGTTTGGGGCGCGACTTGCGCCAAGGGTTTGCCCGGGCAAACCGAGGCGCGAGCCGCGTCCCAGCCACGCACCACCCGCGGCGACGCCCGCGGCAGCACCGCGCGGCCGCCGCGCAGAGCACTCCCTGTCAAGAATTGACAGGAGAGTTCTTCACACGCGCAGGTTTGGCTGCGGCCCTGGATCCGCGGCCAAACCTGCGGCGTGTGAATATTAACGCGGTTTCCAACAGGATTTGGCCTCGGTTTTGGCCGTGGAAACCGCGTCGGAACCCGCGGCCATAACCGCGGCCAAATCCGCCGTGTGGACAGGGCCTAAAAGACATGTCTCTTAGGGCATGTTCCCACTGCACGGGTTTTCGGACGGTTTTTCAGCCGGTTTGCGGTTTTTCAAACCGCCTGAAAAACCGGCCGAAAATGAGCACAATGGGGCTCTATGAAAAACCTGTGCAGCAGTCCCTACTGCACGGGTTTTCCGTCCTTTTTTCGGACGGAACCTGTGCTTATGAATGCCGTGGGGACGGCCGCAAAACAGGACAAATACCGGCCGGCAAACCGACCTGTGCCGTGAAAATGTGCCCTAATTGTTTTTGACCTGCTGAGTATTAGTCGTCATTTATACCGCACGGTGATTGTAAAAATGAAAATCACCACCAGGATTGCTGTATTTTGTTCATCTTGCCTCCCAAACACCTTGATAAAAAGTGATTAGAGTGTCACGTAAACCCCCATAATAGCGCAAATAAAAAGGTCAACTAATTCTGCAAAAAATGAGCCCTTATATAGTTCCATATGCAGAAAAAAAGTTATGGTTATCAGAATACGACGACATAAAAATGTTATTGTGTAAGAATAGTAAAACATGAAAAACTATTAAATTGATATTGGAATTATATCAACCTGCACAGTAAAGTTATCATGTCGTTTACACCACATGGCGAACCTTCAAAAGAATGAAACCCAAAAACAATTTCAGGATTGTTTTTTTTTGCTCCATTTTCACAGCCCAATGCGAAAAGAAAAACGATGAAAAACCTGTGGGCCCAAAATGAACAGTACACCCCTACATAAGTTTGCATAGGGGTGTTGAATCCAAAATGAGGTAAGTTCTATAAAATTTCATCTATACAGGTACATTAGGGGGTTTGCAAATGCAACATGGCACCCACCAAAATCTGCATTCCAAAAGCCTAATAGCACTCCCTCCCTTGTACGCTAAAACAGCAGTTTAAAGCCACCTACACCCATGGTATTGCTGTAGTTAAAGAAATGCGTAACAAATTTTTGTTTGCATCTTTCCAGGATTCCTTGTGAAGATTAAACCTTTTTCAGCTAAGACTATTTAGAACAAAATCAATTTTCACAACCTAATGCTGAAAAAATTTGTGAAACACCTGTGAGTTCAATTTATGCACTACACCCCTGGATATATTCTTTAACGACTTTGGTTTCCAAAATGAGGTCTTTTCAGGGATGTTTATTACAGTTTAGCACCTTAGGGTGTCCAAAAACCTGTAATGGCACCTAAAAAATATCCTAATGAAAATGGGACCCCAAAATCCAGTAGCTGTTCCTTCTATGCTGAGGCTTGTGGTTGAGTCAAATAGTGCACTAAGGCCACATATGGGATATTTCTAAAAAATGGCAGAATCAAGGGAATTAATATTAAAGGGGTTGTCTCACTACATTGATTCATCCTGTTTTCTTGGTTTAATTTTGAATTCAGGGGTATGTTTACTGGCTTCTACTAGGCTGCAGTAGAAGCCAGGTCTGTAGCTATAGCAACCAGTGCTGGCAACCTATCAGTAGAGATCAAACAGGTCTTTAGCTATAGCGACCTGAGGAGCTGATGCAGCCCACACAAAAGGGGATATCTAGGAATAGGTAGGACACTGTTAATGGACATATATTGCAAAGTGACTTGTTTTTGCAAGATCTTTAACATAAAAAGCAATCCATCTAGTGAGACAACCCCTTTAAGTTGCATTTTCTTGGTAACATCTACTGTGTTCCATTAAAAAATGGATTCAAATTTAAATTTATGCAAAAACAATGAAATATCGCCTCCACTTTGCTTTAATTTGTGTGTTGCAAATTTTATTGAAAATGTGAAATTTTTAAACTTTGAAAATGGCAAACATTCTGATATTGTTCACAAATAATTAAGGATTGTATAGACCAAAATTTCTGACTAACCTAAAGCACAATGTGTCACGAGAAAAGTCTCTGAATCACATGGAAAGGTGAAGGCATTAAAAAGTTATTCCTATGTAAAGTGACACGTCAGATTTAAAATGGGGCTCTGTAATAAAGGTCAAAACTGGCTGTGGCGGTAAGGGGTTAATTAAAAAAAAAAAAAAAGTGTGTGCCTTGTCTAATTGCATGTGTTGTTGATGCAGTTGAAAAACAACAAAAATGCATCATAAAAACCAAGCTCACAAAAATCGCAGCAAAAATTACAGTAAAATCGCGGTTATTACCGCGATTTTTGTGCAGCAATGTACAGCATTAATTGCTGTGCCTTCCTGCACAAAAACGCATTGAAAAAACGCACCAAAAACGCACCGTGTGAAATACACATGTATGGTATCGCCACGTACATAACGACCTACCCTAAATAAACCTGTCATGTTTATTAACCCGCACAGTGAATGCTGTAAAGAAAGAAAAAAAAATCACAGAATTACGATTTTCATTCATCCTGCAGCACATAAGATGGAATAAAAAGTGATCAAAAAGGCATATAAATGCCAACATGGTACCAGTAAAATTGTCAATTCATTCCACAAAAAAAAGCTGTTTCATAGCTCTGTATACGAAAAAAATAAAAATTTTATGGCTATCAGAAAACAGTGATGCACACATTTTGTTTTACATAATAAAAACACTTTTTTTAAGCGCTTCAACATAAAAAAATATATAAATTGGGTGTCACCACAATCATATTGACTAACAGAGTAAAACTAACTTGTCATGCTTACTGCATGGTGAGCGCTGTTAAAAAAAATAAATAAAAAACACTACTAGGATTGAGGTATTTTCTTCATCCTGCCTTCCAAAAAAACGATTAAAACCGATCAATAAGTCTTGTCCCTCCAAAATTATACCAATAACACCTACAGATCTCCATACACAGAAAATTAAAAAAGTCTGGCTCTCAGACTGTGTTGATGCAAAAACGTGTTTTCCCTTTTGAATAAAAGTGTTTTTATTGTGTAAAAGCAGTAAAACATAAAAAATATACAAATTGGCTGTGATCATATTGACCTGCTGAGTAAAGCTAGCATGTCATTTATACCGCTCATTGACCACCAGAAACCACCATAAACAATAAAAATAAAACACTACCAGAATTGCTGTATTTTGTGCAAAACACCTTATACAAACCTTGATAAAAAGCGATCTATTGTGTGAAAGTAATAAAACATAAAAAACTATATAAAATTTATATCATTGCAATTGTACCGACCCGCACAGTAAAGTTATTATGCCTTTTATAACACACAGAGAACGCTGTGAAAATGAAGCCCAAAAAACAATGACCGAACTGCATTTTTTCTTGCCATCTTCATGGCCCAATGCTAAAAAAAACTATGGAACACCTGTGCACCCCAGATGAGATCCAAGAGAGGGATGTTGATTCCAAAATGGGGCAACTTCTGAAAGGTTTCACCTGTTCTGGTACTTTGGGGTTTTGAAAAGGCAAATTTGCCCCCACCAAACCTGCTTTCCCCAAAACCCAAATAGCGCTCCCTCATTATACGCCCTGCCTGTGCCAAACAGCATTACACCCCCCAGTGGGATTGCCCAAAATTGGAAAAATTTTGGGGTGCTTTTTTTTTTTTTTCCAGGGATTTTCCCGTAAAAAAATTTAACTTTTTTCAGCTAAAATTGCAGATTGCAGAAAAAAAAAATCATTTTCTTAGCCTAACGTGAAAAAAAATTGTGAAACACCTGTGGGGTCGATGTACTTGCACCAATTTATATACTCCTTAAGGGGTGTAGTTTCTAATATGGGGTCTTTTTATGGGTGTTTTTTTAAGTTGCAGCACCTTGAGGTGCCTGAAAACTTTTAAAAGGACCTTAGAAAAGTAATGAAAAAGGACCCAGAGTCCAGTAATGCTCCTTCCCATTCAAGCTTGTGGTTGAGCCAATTAGGCATGTTCTAATAAGGAATATCTAAAATGGAGAATTGGGTTTTAAACGAGTTGTGTTGCATTTACCTGGTCACATGTTCCAGTGAATCATGGCTAAAAATCTGCAAAAAAAGGGAAATTTTTCAATTTCACCTTCACCTTGCTTTAATTTCTGTGCAATACCTAATGGGTTAATAAACTACTACATTTCTAAGCCCCTAATGTGTTAAAAAAATAAAAAGACATTTAAAAAATGATCCCAAATAAGTAGAAATTGGGGATGCTATTTAAAATATTTTTTTTGGAAAAATATTGTCTTACATGCAGAAAATTTTAACTTTGAAAATGGCACGTTTTTCCAAATTTTTACAATGTTTTGATATTTTTCACAAATAAAAAGCATTGTTGGACAAATTTTTTTCCACAATTTAAAGCACAATGAGTCCCGACACAACAGTCTCTGAATCACATGGATAGGTAAAAGTGTCAAAAAGTTATTCACACTTAAAGTGTCACATTAAAAAAATGGGGCTTGTCAGGGGGTAAAAAATGGTGTGGCGGTAAGGGGTTAAAGAACAGGAATCTATCAGTTGATCTTATAATATGTTTTTGGAAGTGCATCATGGCACGAAGCATGCAAATTTCTGAGGACATCATAAGAAGAACTGCCGATGCTTATGCTGGAAAAGGTTTCAAAAAAAATCCTTTAAAAAGAACCTGCCACTTAGGTTTTTAACCCCTTTTGGGGCAGCACAAACCTAGTGCAAACATCTGCTTCCCAAGGGTGTGTCCCTTATTGTGTAAGATGCAGCGGTTTCACAGCAAATATGCTTATATCTGGCAGTTTGCTGTCTGTTCTGCCAGAGGAGAGTCCAGCTTTTTCGGGGCCCTGGAAACCCCTTTTCCCCCCATGACGACACCACGATCTCTGGATGTTAGAGACCCCTTTCTCTCCTTACCGGATGTCAATAGGGTTTAGGTCTGGGCTATGCTTGGGCATTCAGCACTTTACCCTATTTTTTTAGCAAGGTTGTGGTTGTCTTGGGTGTGTGCTTGGGCTCGTTATCATGTTGGATTACGGCCCTGCTGCCTAGTTTCCATAGTGAGAGGAGGGATCTTGCTCTACTCACATATTGACATTCATGTTTCCCTCAATGAACTGTAGCTCCCCACAGCCAGCAGCACTCATGCAGCCCCCAAACCATGTCACTCCCACCACCATGCTTGACTGCAGGAAAATGTTTGTCCCCCTGGTTCGGGAAAGAAAGCTTGAAGTGGGGACATTTTCTTTTTTTCCTGCACCCGGAGTGAAAAAATCTTTTTTTACTCATTTCGCAGCCCCAAGGTGGCCAACCGGGCCCATGATGTCAAGGATTTTGTTCTTTCCTGTTACCATGTGTCCCCGTGACAAGTCCATCCTAATACCTGCAGGCTCTTGACCCTTTGCCCTTTCCAGAATATCCATGGACACACGCAACCATGGATTTTATCACGGACCTTCCACCCTCCTCGAATAATACTGTAATTTGGGTGGTTACGGACCGGTTCTCGAAGATGTCCCACTTCATGCCCCTGCCCGGGTCCCCTCTGCTCCTCACTGGCGATTCTTTTCCACATTTTTTTCATCATGGTTCCCTTACTTCGTCTTGGATAAAATAGTCCAATTTGTCTCTAAATTATGGCATGCGCTGTGCTCTCGTCTTCAAGTCAAGTTGGCTTTTTCCTCGGCTTACCACCCCCAAACCAACAGGCAAGTGGAAAGGGTAAACCAAATTCTGGGGGACTATCTGTGCCACTTTGTTTCTGCATGACAGGGCAACTGGTCTAACTTACCTTGGGCAGAATTTTCGTACAACCACTGGGACTCTGATGCAGCCGGAGCCTCCCCATTCTTTATTGTCTATGGCCACCACCCTCGTTCGTCCCCCCCCCCCCCAACTACTTTTTCCCATTTCTACTGAGGTCCCTGCTGTAGATGACCGAGTACAGGATATCATGGCCATCTGGCAACAAATTCAATGGTGTTCGACGGTCCTTACTGCAGGCTTCATCCCGTATGAAACTCAGGTGGACAAGAAAAGGAGAATTCCCCCGACCTTCTCTCCAGTGGACATGGTTTGGTTGTCCGCCAAGTATGTGCGCTTAAAGATCCCCAACTACAGGTTGGGTTCCTGGGTACTTTCATGGTATTTCGACAAATTAACCCTGTGGCTTACAAGCTTTGTCTGCCTCCATCTCTCCATTTTCCGAACGCCTTCCATGTCTCCCTCTTCAAAATTCTGGTCCTCAACCAGTTCTCCCGGGAAGATGTCTCTCCTCCTCCAGTAACCGACTGCTAATATCTTTCAAGTGAAGGAGATCTTGGCCACAAAAACCATCAGAGGAAAACGGGTCTTCCTCGTTGACTGAAAGGGATTCAGGCCGGAAGAGAGGTCCTGGGAGCCAGAGGCTAATAATTTGGAAGGGGATCTTGATCCCAGGTTTCTACTGGTTAAGAAAAGGGGGAGGCCTAAGAAGGGGGTACTGTCACGGGCTGCAGGCGCACCTGTGCACCCTCTCTTCGCACACCGACGGGGATGGGTGGTGCCGCAGCCCATATGTCGGGCTGCGGGCGCGCTTGTTCTGCCGGCAGGTGCTCACATAGCAGTGCTCCTGCTCGTCCCTGCTCCTTTGCCGGCGGGTGCGTGTGTCCTAGGGAACGCAGACTCTCTGAGATTTAAAGGGCCAGCACCCCGGTAATTGGCTAATTGCCGGGCACTGACCCTATATACTCTGAGCTCCTGCCTTACTTCCCTGCCAGATCTACTGTACAATGCTCTAAGCCTGAGAGAAAGCATTCCAGATAATGTTCCATTTCTTTCGTATTCCAGTCCCTCTTGCTACGTTTCCCGACCATGAACCCTTGCCGCCTGTCCTGACCTTCCTGCCTGTCCACGACTATGATTTTAAAAAACTGCAATCCTATGTTTAAGATGTTCCTGATAAAAAATCATTTGCATTAATTTTTAAACCTTGTCAAAATATAATAGGACACAAATTTAAATGTAATGTCTCTAAGCAATGGGTCCCAACAGCACTTGATTGCACCACAGAAAAGGATAAGCTAATTTACTTCTCTAATTTACTTTTCAAATAAAAGGAATATGATCTGTTCATAAGGACAAATCTAATTTTTTTTAGTAGCAGATTTATTGTAAATATGCATCTGCCACTAGATGGAGACACATGATGAACTAAATGCTCATAATTTTCTAGGTATCTTTTGGTAATCCAGCAATATAATACAACAAGATAGGGACTGTAGGGCTATCAGTTGAAATGCTTTAAATAGTTATCATATAATAACAAAAATTAGATGTCAGCACAAAATGTGGCCCAACTCCTGCATTTCTGAAATGATCACCACAGTGCACATTTTAAGAACTGTAGTTTCTATACTAGATAAAAGTCTAGATGACAATAGTAATAAAATATCCAAAAGATGTTAGCTTACCCACTTTTAAAAAGGGATGCTGGAGGCTGAGGAGACAACAGCAATATAAAGTAGAAAACAAAGTTCCAGCATCCCATAAAATCAAGGCTTCATTGGTTTTAAAGGGAATCTGTCGCCAATTTATTTTTTTTTTACTTATTAATTGAAGCCCCTGATCCATATTCTTTTCCTCTCAGTTTTATTTCCTGATTGTAGATTTCTCTATATATGATTGTGGGGAAGACATTGTTGCGTGCCCCTGCTTTTAACAGCAGTCAGAGAGATACTTTACAGCAGCTTCATGCCCATAGGATTCTTAAGACAGATTCTGTCCCATAGACTTGTATAGGAGAGTTTTCACTGTGAAGGGAGGGGAGAGGGGGCGCTGTGAAATCACCTCTTTTGACTGGTGGATTCTGTGTTATCTGTACATAATGGTGTCTCCTTTCAGCTTGAACCTGCTTTTACTGATAATGAGCACACTGCTGAAAAGCTCTCTAACAGAACAGGGGGAAG